>RCUC01119571.1:0-31494 GCA_003697995.1 Taxidea taxus jeffersonii | reverse complement strand
AGATGTTCACATAACCTTACTGAACTTTAGGTACATTGCATATCAAATGTAAATAAATCATTATTACTTCATAAATAAAATATGGTGCTCAAGCTGCTTAGCTCAGTGGCTAGGTCATACTAAACACTCAACAAATATTACCTACTAGTAATGCTATTAAATGTCTGTCTTCATACTGTGTTTACCACAGCAAGAAAATAATGATTCTATTAAGAAATATTTTCAATAAGACAGTTGAAATAATTTTAGGAAGAAATAAGACTTATCTATATGCTACCTATAAGAGACACACCTTAGGTGGAAGGGCATACTCAAACTGAAAGGAAAGGGATAGAAAAAGACCTTTCATGCAAATGGAGCCAAAACATAGACTTAAAGACAAAGACTGCAATAAGAGATAAAGAAGGGCTTTACATAATGGTAAAGAGTGAATCCAACAATAGGATATAACATTTGTAAATATTTATGCACCCAACATAAGGGCACTTACTATATAAAGCAAATGTTAGCAAACATAAAGGGAGAAATAGAAATACATTAATAGTAGGGGACTTTAATACCCCATTTACATCAATTGGATAGATCATCCAGACAGAAAATCAATAAGAAAACATTGGTCTTAAGTGACATGTTAGGCCAGATGGACTTAATAGATATATACAGAATACTCCATCCCACCCAACAGAATATAGATTTTTCTCAGTGCACATGGAATATTTTCCAAGATAGATCACATGTTAAGTGACAAAACATTTAATAAATTTAAGAGGACTGAAATCATATCAGCATTTTTTCCACAAGGGTATAAAACTAGAAATTAATTACAGGAAGCACATAAAAAAATTCCAAATAAGTGGAGTTTAAACAACATGCTATTGAATAATCACTGGGTGTAAGATGAAATCAATGGAGAAATAAAAAATACCTTGAAACAAACAAAATGGAAAAGTATCATACCAAACTTTTTGGGATGCAGCAAAAACAGTTCTAAGGGAATTCACAGTGACATATGTCTATTTCAAGAAACAAGAAAATTCTCAAATAAACAATCTAACTTTACATCTCAAGATGCTATAAAAGAATAAATAAAGCCTAAGCCTACCAGAAGGAAGGAAATAAAAAGATTAGAGAAGAAATCAATAAAATAGAGAATAGAAAGATAATAGAAAAGATTAATGTAACTAAACAATAGTTCTTTGAAAAGATAAGAAAAATTAACAAACTTTTAACTAGACTGACTCAAATAAATAAAATCAGAAATGAAAGAGATGTTACATTAATATGACATAAATGCAAAAGGTCATTAGAGACTACTATGAACAATTATATGCCAAAAATTAGACAACCTAGAGGAAATGAATAAATTCCTAAAACATACATCTTACCAACACTGAATCGTGATGAGATAGAAAATTGGAACAGACCAATTACTAGCAAGGAAATTGGATAGTAATCAAAAACCTCCCAATAAAAAAAGTCCAGGGTGAGATGGCTTCATCAGTGAATTCCACCAACCATTCAAACAATAATTAATAGCAATCTTTCTCGAACTCTTTCAAAAAATATAAAAGAGAGGGAATTCTTCCAAACTCATTTTATGAGTCTAGACTGACACCAGACACCAGACAAAGACACCACAAGAAAAGAAAATTACAGGCCAAAATCTCTGTATATAATTTGAAATCAGAGTTGGTTAAGTGTCTGACTCCTGATATCAGCTCAGGTCTTGATCTCGATTCAAGCCCCAATTAAAAAAAAAAAAAGTGAGCAGAAGATCTGGATAGACGTTTTTCTAAAGAAGACATATAGATGGGCAACAGGTACACGAAAAGATGTTCAACATCATTAATTATCAGGGAAATGCAAATGAAAGCCACACTGAGATACGTCACCTGTTACAATGGCTATTATCTAAATGACAGGGAATAACAAGTGCTGGAGAAGATATGAAACAAAGAGAACATTTGCGTGCTGCTAGTAGAAATGTAAATTGCTTCAACCACTATGGAAGACAGTATGGCAGTTCCTCAAAAAATTAACGATAGCGCTGCCATATGATTCAGCAATTCCCCTTTGGGTATTTATCTGAAGAAAACAAAAACACTAACTCAAAAAGATATATGCACTCCCATACTCACTGAACCATTATTTATAAAAGCCAAGATACGGAAACAACCTAAGTGCCCATCAGTGAATGAATGGATAAAGAAATTGTGACACACACACACACACACACACACACAGAGGTATATTATCCAGCAATTAAAAAAAAATGAAAGAATGAAATCTTACCATTTGCAACTACATGAATGGACCCTGAGGGCATTATGTTAAGTGAAATATGTCAGATAGGAAAAGACAAATACTGTATGATCTCTCTCATATATAGGATCAAAAACAAACAAAAACAAAAACAAAAGAGCAAAACCAAAAAAACCCCAAAGCAAAACAAGCCAAGCTCACAGATACAGAGAACAGACTGGTAGTTGAAAGAGGCAAAAGGTAGTAAGTGGGAGAAATGGGTGATTTTTGAGGGGGAGGGTTTAAATAGGTTGAATAAATTTTTTAAAAAGATAGTAAGAGTATTGAAAGTAAAAAAAAAAAAAAAGAATAAAAGCAAAGAACTGGATTTGCCACCTGTTGTCCACACACTCTGATGTTTTTCAAAGCCTCCCAGGGTCACTAGTACAACATACATCCACTGGCCCAGGAAGGTAAATGTCATTGCTACCTCCCGAACATTCCCCTGAGGGCTTCCTTACCATCTTCATCCATTTCTACACTTCACAGCTATTCAAAATGCAGCAAGATTTGCCCCATCTCTATCTCTTCTAAAACGCTGGTTTTGTGACCCGTACATAAATTTTGCCTTTGATTTCTGGACTCGCCGTCACGCTTGTCTATAAACCTTGATTTTGCCCTGGGGAATGATATTTGCTCAAGCAAGCAAATGCCCTCCAGGAGTCTATTCCCAATTCTAGATACAAGTGAAGAAGTTTCATCTCAATTCTAAGCTCTAGACTAGTATCATGATTAGGATGAGAGAAAGAAAATGAGATTTGTACAGTTTACAGCTTTGTGTCCTAAATTACCTCTCTGATACTGGATCATATGTATTGAATGATTACTTTTAGAAGGATCTGATAACTGAGTTTTCAAATACTATAGACTTCTACAGAATCTAGTTCTTAAACTAGAAATTAAATCAATTATACTCTTCTATTTTGTACAAATTATGTTTTAGTTAATATTTTTTGTAATTGTGTTTCACTGAGTGAGGTTGTTGAATTAAGATGCCTGAGAAAATGATGTACAATTTAACATATACATAATCGCGAATTTACATTTGCATGACAAACTATTCATTGTGTAATGTTAGTCTAAAAATCTTAAATGTATACTGTCTATTGGGGAAATTTTTTAAAAAGATTTTATTTATTTATTTGAGTGAGAGAGAGAGAGCAGAGTGAGAGAGAAAGAGAGCACAAGCAGGAGAGAGGGGTATAGGGAGAGGGAGAAGCAGACTTCCTGTTGAGCAGGGAGCTTGACTTAAGGCTTGATCCTAGGAGCTTGAGATCATGACCTGAGCCAAAGGCAGATGCTTAACCAATGAGCCACCCAAGTGTCCTGGAAAATTTTTTTTTACTATGATAAATGTTCGTTGCTTTTTGCCCATACTATTACAAGACATTATGAAAAAGATACATGTATATATCTGAAATACATCCTATTCTAATGCAGAAAAAGGGATCTTTTTTTGAATTTCAAGTATCTTTACCATAGTAATCAACATTTAGTAGGGAGATAGAAATCACTTTATTTTCTTCACTTTCCATTATTTCTTTTCTATGGTCCTTTCAGTTTTCTGTGGTAAACTAAAGTAATAAAATATGGAGCAATATAAGGAAACTCTTGTTAACCCTCCCAAATTAACAAATTGATTATAATCAAGATTAATTTCTCATAACAAAGATTCATTATCATTGGAACTATATTTTAGAAAAAGTACTTCATTATTAAAACTGCATATTTATAACAGCAACTTTAGAATGCATAAATGCTATGGATACATACAAATTTAAGAAAATGCGGGGGCGCCTGGGTGGCTCAGTGGATTAAGCCACTGCCTTCGGCTCGGGTCCTGATCTCAGGGTCCTGGGATCGAGCCCCGCATCAGGCTCTCTGCTCCGCGGGGAGCCTGCTTCCTCCTCTCTGCCTGCCTCTCTGCCTACTTGTTATCTCTGTCTGTCAAATAAATAAATAAAATCTTAAAAAAAAAAAAAGAAAATGCGATATCACACAAAACATTTTATAAACAGTTATTTTGAATCTCATTTCTTAGACAAATACATAATTTATAAGCTGGGTTCTATTCCTGCTGAGTGTCCAAGTGCTTTCACATTTTTTGCTGAGTTAGTTTCAAACAACCTTGCATATATCATATTCATACAGGTGCAGCTGGTGGCATAGTGTTTGGGTTACATGATTCTGCTATGAGATTTGAATTTCCCCAGCACTTATTCCATTCTGAAATCCTGGAATCTAGCTCTCATTTGCTTCTCTAAATATATCACTTAATTGAAGAGAAAGCTTGAGTTTTCCAAGAACTATTCTAAAGGCATAATTGACATTCAGCCACAATTTACCTGGTTAGTATTTGCATTTGTGATTTTCCTGTCATATGTGGACTGTTTTGCATTTGCTCTTGTTGAATCCATTTTGCAAGAAAGTTTTAGTGAAGAGCTCTTTCTCAGATCTTGGGGAAGTTAATGTTGAGTGAGAAAGTCTTGCAGTAAATAACTCATAGGGTTGTTTAGAGGTCTGGGAAAAGCAGTGGCCACATGGAGAGAGATGATTTTCTAATTAAACATTTGAAAGCTTTTCGTAAAAAGAAGTTTGTTGTTAAAGAGAAATAACAGTACCTATAATTCACTAAACTGCATTAACGGTATTTATAATTTATTAAAAATTTTAGTTTACTGATCTTCCAGTTGACACATACTCTAAAGGCTTACATGAACCTTGGGAACTAGTACACCACCCATGGAGTTTTTTGTTTGTCTGTTTGCTTTGCTCTACTTTGGACAATGTGGTAAGGGTTGCCTGATTCTAAGAAGATGTTCATAAATGGCTTGGTAAATTAGAATGAACTTTAAATATTGACACTATAACCAGTTATTTTTCATAAACAGATATCGGCCTACTTGGTGCTCATTGATTATAGCTGTATAAATGTCTGATCTTTTATTTCTAGTACTTTGTAGTGCGTAGGGTAGGTGCCTTATAGATCACTAAGAAGATTGGAATTGTTTTCATTCTTTTAGTTGAAAATATTTTTGTTCACAATTTTTCCATTATCCTTACTGTGATACTGAAATTTTGCAGAGAATTGGCTCTAAAGGCTTTATTGGTCCAAATTAATGCATTAAATTGGCTTACTTCTGTAAAACAATAACAACAATACTTACAATTTTTTTGGCCATCTGTAAAGAACTGATGTAAAATCTCTCTTATAATCTGTCTTGTCATTACCTGATCATAGGAATTGAAAGGACTCTAAGTGTTTAAAACATGTTCACATGTGTACCTTGTTCACACACCAACAACATTTGGGCCACTATCTCCTTGCTGAGACCAGATTCCAATCACTAGAGAAACAATGTTTTAAAATCTATGCAATATGTCACGGGACACCTGGGTGGCTCAGTCAGTTGGGCGTCTGCCTTCAGCTCAGGTCATGATTCCAGGGTCCTGGAACTGAGTACTACATTGGGTTCTTTGCTCAGCAGGAGTCGGCTTCTATCTCTCCCTCTGTCTGCTGCTCCCCTTGCTTGTGCTCTCTTGCTCGCTCACTCTCTCTCTGGCAGATAAATAAAATCTTAAAAAAATTTTTAAAATCCCATGCAATATGTCTTCATGTATGTTCAATATAGTTTTTGTTATGTTGGGTTTCTTTCAGTATTCTCTTAAGTGATATGAACTTCGAGCTTGGAGAGGAATTTTTAAATTTATTCTGAGTTCCCGCCACAAGTTTCTAGGATATGAAGTACCAAGTGAATGAAGGAGAATCTCAATAGGGTGAACATCAGACTCATAATCCAAGTTGTCAAAGATATTTCCATATGTGTTATATTGCATTTATGGGGTTATTCTCTGACAAAAAATAGACATCAAATTTAAGTAATGGAAATTAAGCCAATTTTCTAATTGTACTCAGTTGACAATAATGTTTCAGTTGCTTTGCAATAGTATTAACAAATATTTATTATATTCTGAAAATATATTCTAGGCATTGTTCGACATACTATCATTTAGTTCTTACTTAAAAACTATGGAATTCCCTCATTTGACGGACACAATGAAGTTCCAAAACTGAAGCTTCAGGATAGTGTAAATGAAGATTTGAGTACAGGTGTTCTGTCTCTGTCTGGGACCATGTTTTCTGAGCAAAGCGTTACCTCTGTTTGATTGGAATAGTGTGTTTCGCCAAAATTATTAAAGGATCCTTGTAAAATAAACTGGAGAATCACAGTTTAATAGCCGTAATTCTTTCTTTCGATATATACATTAATGGAAAAATATCAAATTTAATCCATTTGTCATATTAGTGAAGTGATAAATTGTGGAGACTATTATTAGCATATCTGACTGCATCTAGATGCCATGGAACTGAGGTGGCAAACAGCAAACAGAACCAAATAATAAGTACCCAATAAATATTGTCATTGATTGTGTGTGTGTGTGTGTGTGTGTGTAAAGTGAAACACAACTCAGTTCTTTGGAAAGTTATAGAACTCCTAGGATTCATAAAAGTCTTATCAGTAGTGAGATGCCTGGATGGCTCAGTTGGTTAAGCATCTGCCTTCTGCTCAGGTCATGATCCTGGGGCCCTGGGGTCAAGTCCCACCTCAGGCTCCCTACTCATCAGGGACCTGCTTCTCCCTCTGCCTGTTGCTCCCCCTGCTCTTTCTCTCTCTCTGACAAATAAGTAAATAAAATCTCAAGAAAAAATCTTATAGATAGAAGAAAGAAATTGGATCCCACCACAACCATGCCCATTTTAATAGAGGAAGACATTTTGGAATCCTCTAGATTAGGTGACTTATTCAAGGTTAAAGGACTAAAAAATAAAAAGAATTTATGTAGGTCATTTCAGTTTCTGGGCTTACATTTCCTCCTGGATAAAACAAGTGTATAGGAAAAAAAAAGAATGTCTATAATTTTGATTTTGTCAACATTTTCAGACTTGTTTTCTGCCAAAACCTTGAAGCAGTCAAGTTGACTTTGCATGCACTATGTCCCATCTAGGACAGATAAAGAATAGTATTTCACAATCCATTGATTGCTATATTGGATTAAAGTCCTGTTTATGAGCCACCTCTTCTCAACTCCCCCCATTCAAGGTGATACTCTAAAGCTTATTGTACTTCTGCTTTGAAAGCCTTCCCCTGTGTAAATTGTAATTCATATCTTAGATTATCAGTGAATGAGGGGGTAGAGAAAAGCTTAGTTTCTCAAAGAGACTACATAATTAAGGAACTCATTATCTTCTTACCATATCACTAAAATTTAACTTTTATTACTCCATGGGACAGTTTAAACAAACAGGAAATTAAGGATGCAATACTTTTGAAAATTGCATAAAAATGCAAAACATAAACTAGTTGTTGTGAACTGGCTGAATATGACTGATATGCATCTAAGATAATAGAACAAAGATAAATTTGAGGGAGGGACACTTTCAGTTTTTTCATTGCAATGGAATAAATGTTAAATAGCACAACAGAAGCAGACAGAAGAAGAAAAGTTTAGTCCAAGAGTCAGAGACAGCATTTAGAACGGTGCCCTGATAGAAGAAAAACATGCATTCTATTACATCTCTATCCTGAAATGGACTGTGCCTCACTTTTAGATGTCTAACATTCCATAGTAACATCACACTATCTGGAAAAGTAACCAATAGCACAAAATATGGTGACAGCATAAATGTTCCCTCCCCCCAAACTGAGACTTTATAAAGTAATTTGTGAGAGAATAAGTAAATGGAGCATAATTAAGTGGTGCATTTTCTACCCAAATACTGAGTGCTCAAAGTTCATTTAACTTATTAAAATTTTCTGGTACTTGTAGAAGAGAGAATTGTCTCTACTGTAGAGAAAGGAAACTGTAATTTTGAGATGTAAGATAATTTACCTAAATTTAACCAGACAGTCCATGACAAAAGTAAAAATAAATTTTGATCTCCATATACACAAACAGATATTTTTCAAGTATACTATGCTACATTTTCTCCATTGTTGAGCCATTTCATAATCCAAAGTGTAAAAAAGAATACAACTCCAAATCATGGTTTAAAAACACACAATAACAACCCCCCAAATCATGAAAGGCTACTATTTATTGCATTTTGAAGATCAAATTATTTCAATACATTTGAATAAACATACAGTGCTTAGATATTTTGTTAGTGATCTGTCCCTTCTTCAGTGCTCTTATTTTCAATACCCACTCCAAATTTGAAGTGACCATATTCCAACATAAGACCCTAATGTATCTTTATATTTCCAGAAGCACTCTGGACTCAAAATGAAAAGAAAGAGCAATTTGTTGGAGAATGATACATTTGTTACTATTTTCCTGATCTTTCTAAAGATAAATTGTTGAAAGGAAAGATTTGTAGCAGCTGTAACCAACCCGCAATGAGTTAAAACTCTGGTAGCACCATTTATCTTCTTTAGCTTTAGTATAATCATTTGGGCTGTCCATAATACAAGATGGATTTCTGTCCTTTCCCCCCCTCCATGTCCTTTGTATCTGATAGATTATAAAAAGTTAATCAAACAAGATTTTTTCCTTGTCTGAGATCTAGCTGATGTTACCTTGAGACAACATTTGTAGAAAATAAAAACCCCCATGCCCAATTCTGGTGACATTGACAATTCAAAACTGATGTATTCAAGTAGCTATTATATGGACCTTTCAGAAGGTCATAGGAAGCAATTCATCTACAACTGGAGAAAAATTATCTCAACCTTCCTTGATTTACATGTGATGTGGTCAGGTAGGTAGGCCTTCTGTGCTAACTCAGAGGAAGAAAAGCAGATTATGTTCACAACAGTGTGCGCAAATTGAGTTTTTTCCTCGAAAGGTATCCATATATAAAAATGTCAACACTTCAAGGAGACATATTCCTGAATCTGAAATACCAAGCTAGTATATTTATGACTGTGTGAAGAAAGTAGAATTTTTTTCTCTTCCAAGATTACATGCATAGTATATTTTTGCCTGTGTGTGTGTAGGAATCTGTGTACTTACTACCATTCTGCTGGTTCTGCCCCTTGGAAATAGAATATAGATTCTAGGAAATAAGTTAATTCTGGTTGCTTTTACATTTGGATCACTGAATTTTTGGAATTGAATTTTCCACTTGGGTTAGATGTGGGTTACTTATTTTAAGTGTATGTATTCTAATTCTCTTAACATTTTGCAGTCACTAGTAATAAACAAAGGAAATGGGGAAAGTTCTTAAGAGACTTTATTTATTTATGCTAGAGCAGTTGTGTCTTCGAGAAGAGTGTACATTCATTGACTGTAAACCTTGAAAATTAACACATCCATGACTCTTGTTCAAATCACTCAGTAGTTATTAGTGATCAACCAAATAAATATGATTAAACCCATGAAGTAACTCTCTTCTTTCTAGGAGGTTTAAAAATATATGCTAAAAAGATAATGCCATATAATTATGGATTTTATTACATGGACTCCTCTACAAAAGGGAAAACAAAATCTCTTTCACTACCATTTTTATTAATAATATGGCTACTGGTTTTTAACATTTCATCCCTGTGGTCACAGCAAAGCTTTACAAAGGTCTAAATCCAATGATCACATTTTGGATTGTGGCTAGCACCACATTAGCTTGGGAAATAAGCATCTATACCTGGTGATACCGTTTATGCAGGTCACCACTATCAGCAGTCCACCTGCTTTCTAGAGTCCAACTCACTTTCCTTCTACTCTGCTCTGTCTCCTGAGTGATCACTGACATTGACAAATCACATATGAATAAATTGCCCTATTCTGTCATTGGTTAAGAGAACTTTTTTTGTTTGTTTGTTATTGTTTTGTTTTTCTTCTTCTAGCTGACAGTATTCTAAATGAAAACCAAAATTTTCAGTCAAGGTTAGTCATAGTTCTAAAAATATGAGCTTTTTTTTTTGTTAAATATTTTCTTTGTCAAATATGGATTAGTGATTAGTCTAGGTCTAGAATCACAACTGCATAAACTTTCAATAACCTTACATTGTTTTTCTTTTGAAAATAATGGAGTTGCTATAATTGTTCTACATACACTTACTATAAAAGGAGTTCTGGGGGCGCCTGGGTGGCTCAGTTGGTTAAGCAACTGCCTTCAGCTCAGGTCATGATCCCGGAGTCCTGAGATCGAGTCCTGCATCAGGCTCCCAGCTCCATGGGGAGTCTGCTTCTCTCTCTGACCTTCTCCCCTCTCATGCTCTCTCTCACTCTCTCTCTCTCTGAAATAAATAAATAAAATCTTTAAAATAAAATAAAATAAAAGGAGTTCCCTGTGGCCAATAGGCAGGTCGAGGAGGGGTAAAATGGGTGAAAGGGATTGAGTAATCTATAGAATTGATGAGTGACTGTATTAGATACCTGAAACTAATATAACACTGTATGTTAATTGTACTTAAACACTAAAGAATAATAAAAATAATAAAAAATAATAAAAAAAACAAAAATATTTAAAAATGAATTGCTTCCTAATAATTCGTAGGTGCACTGATAATACATCAACTAACAACTCATTGATGCAGCAGCTTATTTCTGTTCCCATTATATTGTGAATATTTTATCTTATTGAAAAATAATTTTCCTAAACATAATCTCTATTAGGTAAGTAAAATTTCATAATACAGTCATGGACTAATTAATTATTCTTAATTTTTTAGACATTTACATTGTTTCCGATTTCTCACTAATTTTAAATAGAACATCTTTGCATGCAAGTGTTTGATTTTATTTCTGATTATCTGCTTAGATCAGGATAGAGGAGTATATCAAAATACGTGACAATTTTTAAGTTTATGACCTATATTGACATTGTTTTCAGAGAAACTGCACAAGTTTACATCGCATTAGGAGAATATGATTGTTTCTGTTTACTGTACATCTATCAGCATTTTTTGTTTCTTCTAAAGATGTTTTCTAATTTGATAGTGGAATGTCTTTTAATTTTTATCTGCATTTTTAGTGTAAGTGTGGTAGTGTAAGCTTTTTTTTGATATACGTATTACCCAGTTATGTTTTCTCTTCTATGATTCATCTGTTTATATCCATTGTTGTTGTTACTTTAAGTGACTTCCTTTCATCTTTATGCTTTAAACAGTTTCTTAATTAGAAAGTCAAACTTAATTCTATATCTGTATCTGTAAGTCAGTATATATTTATTTGACAGAAGATGAACATGTATTAGTTGTAAAAGCAATTCTTTTTTTTTCCTTTTAAGATTTTATTTATTTAAAGAGAGAGAGAGAGAGAATGAGAGGGGAAAAGTCAGAGGGAGAAGCAGACTCTTCACTGAGCAGGCAGCCCAATGCCAGATTTCATCCCAGGACTCCAGGATCATGACATGAGCCAAAGGCAGTCACTTAACCACTGAGCCACCCAGGTGCTCCTGTAAAAGCAATTTTAATAGGAACTCTTTAATTTAGCTATTGAGCTTTTCTTTTTAGTCTGTTACCCTACCTTTAAATACACCGTCACAGATGGAGGTCAGAGTACACTGGAAATCTGGTGAGTATGAGAAAGACATTTGAGATACGAGTTTTTTAAAAGCTGTCATTTAAAAAAAATCTCAAATGAATTAATTCAGAAAATGAGTGACTGATTAATAAAACCATCTAAGGATACTATTACTAGCATGGAAGAAGCAGCTGGTAGACCCAATAGATTATTCTGTTGTTCATAAACAAAAGGATTTTGTCTACTTTGTCTCAAATTCTGTTTATCCTAATTTTTAAACAATGGAGCTATCAATAAAATACATATTTTTACTTTCTTTTTTTTTAAGATTTTATTTATTTATTTGAGAGAGAGAGAGACCATGAGAGGTGAGAGGTCAGAGGGAGAAGCAGATACCTCGCCGAGCAGGGAGCCTGATGTGGGACTCAATCCTGGGACACCAGGATCATGACCTGAGCCGAAGGCAGTTACTTAACCAACTGAGCCACCCAGGTGCCCCGTATTTTTACTTTCTTAAGAAAAAATATATTCTATATAAAAATTATATATACATATTATATTCACATAAATATATATGACAAATATGTACTATGTTACATATTTATTACAACTCTCTCTATACGTTACATATATTACAACTCTGACACCAAACTGATTGGAAGACAAATATAACCCTAAGGGGGAAAAAATGACAAAGTGTGTCTTATACATTTAGGAATAGCAAACAAAGCAAAACAAAATGAAAAACAAAATAATAATGAATGGCAGTTCCCTAATTGAAGATAATTAGGGAAATTAAAATGCAACACAGCACTTTTTATTTCTAAAATAAATTTCTAAAGATAATATTTTAAAAGACATATATTGGGGGTTTCTCAATTGCCCATTTTAACAAGTTAAATATAAATGGACGCCAGTGATTAATGTGCTTAAAAAAAGACGAAAAGCAAATTATAATGGTTTTTTAGTAACTGTGTAACAGAAGGTTAAGTTGAAAGAACAATATGGACTATGTATTTATGTAGCTCTTCTCTAGCAAATGACACACACAGCACAGAAAGAAAAAGTATGTTCATTTCTTATTCACTTTGGGGCTCCTTTTTATTTACTTTGAACAGAAATTATGGGTCTTGTTACACAACTATCTAAAACTGAAAAATAATATATAGTCTTAGATTTTATTTTATTTTATTTTAAAGATTTTATTTATTTGGCAGAGATCACAAGTAGGCAGAGAGGCAGGCAGAGAGAGAGAGAGAGAGAGAGAGAGGAGGAAGCAGGCTCCCTGCTGAGCAGAAAGCCCAATGCGGGACTTGATCCCAGGATCCTGAGATCATGACCTGAGCCGAAGACAGAGGCTTAACCCACTGAGCCACTCAGGCTCCCCTAGTCTTAGACTTTAGTAATTTTCAAAACACTGAGACAGGGATTCTGTATAATTCATTTAAGTGTTTTCTGGGATACGTGACTCATTTGCTAGGAGGGAGGAGGGAAATCTATCCTGAATGAAATGAACAATAGCTATACATGAAATCAACTTAAAATATGAAAATCCAGTTGGATACAGACACTCAAATACTCCAATGACTTTCTTGATTCTAGTTCTTCACTTTCTTACATTCTAGCTGACAATAATGTGAATTAGGTAATGAGACTTTGTGGGCCACAGACTATTTTAAGAATCTGATGAACACTATGAACTACCTTCCTTTAAAAATATCACTCCTCCCCAAATTATGGATATAATCTCAGAGGTTTCACAGAATCTGAGCTTGATTGACCAATTAATTACAGACATATTAAGTTCCTCGTCTCAAGGAAAACAAAATACACATATTAAGAGGTTAAAATAGTTAACTTTAAAATAACTGAGTTTAATTTTATGGGCATAGTGATAGAGAAATCTTTGGTCATTTATTTGTGGTATTTATCTTTATAAAAATTACAACAAATAAAGTTCAATGAAAATTTGAGTCAAAATCGGTAGGAGGTCAATCCAAAAGTCCTTTAGTCAGAAGCATATTGTTTATTTTCAAGTTTAATTTTAATTTGAAATAAGTTCATAAGACTCTAGTTAATTTAATGTTAGTTGAATGACATATGGTTACATCATTTTCTTTGGTGGATTAAAAAAGAAGTTTTTACTTTAAAAAGGCATAAGCTGTGAATACAAGACTAGTTTTTATGGAATACATTCTCAAATCAATTTTTCTATAAGAAATCATCCAGATACAAGCATGCCCACTATTGGATTATAAAAAAACAGCATGTTGGTGTTATATAATTTCTGTTCAGAACATTTATCTTATTCAAAAAGCCATATGGCATAGCTGATTTGTTGCTCCCCCAGTTCAAGTGATATTCTGTTTTTTTTTGTTTTTTTTCTAGTTAACTAGCACATTATTGATCTATTGAGATGAATTGTCACTTAAGCAAAAATCAAAATGCTTATTTTTTATTTTTACTTATAAGAATTCTCATTTTCAGTTTTCTTGTGTGTTTTATTTGCAAAAAAACTAATTACAATAATTTCTGGAATACAGACAAAAAGATAAAAATACACAGTTTCTCTACCACTTAAAAATCTTTTTTTTGGTCACAATCCATCATCAAAATACAGATATTCTTACAATTATTATAGTATTATTCTTCTTTCATAACTAATATATAAATGTTATTTTGAAATTTATCATTAGTAACTAGGTTATAAGATAACTAAATCTGTGATATAGTAAAAGAGGTTGCTAATTTTTAAGTCTCAAAATAATGCTTGAAATTGCTGGGGTCCCTGGGTGGCTCAGTTGGTTAAGAGTCTGCCTTTGGCTCAGGTCATGATCCCGGGGTCCTGGGATTGAGCCCCACGTCGCGTTCTCTACTCCGCGGGGAGCCTGCCTCCCTCTCTCTCTCTCTGCCTGCTTCTGCCTACTTGTGATCTCTGTCTGTCAAACAAATAAATAAAATCCTTAAAAAAATAATAATAATAATTCTCCTATTAAAAAAAAAAGTCTGCCTTTGGCTCAGGTCATGATCCTTGGGTCCTGGGATCGAGCCCTGTATCAGGCTCCCTGCTCAGCGGGGAGTCTGCTTCTCCCTTTCCTCCCTGCTCATGCTCTTTCTCAAATAAATAAATAAAATACTTTTAAAAAATAAATTGCCTAAATGACATACTTTAAACATAAAATCATGTACTACGGTTTTTAATCCCACTTATCCAATCACCATTTTTGTTGTAGAGGTAGTTTAAATATACAGAATGGCACTTATTTACATGGGGGAAGGGACTGTAGCTCCTGCTGTGTCTGCTCCCACATTAAATTATTGTACTGTAGGTAAATGCAGGTTTTGTTCTATGTTAATAAGTGAGATGACAGATCTTTTTAATAATCTGTATTTACATGTATTATCTAGATTTTTACTATTGACAGTGAATCTAGCTAATAGCCATCATGCTTTATGAATATTGAAAAGTTGAAAATACCATATAAACATAGGGAAACATTATGATAGGTGAGTTAACTATTTATTGTTTGCCACCATCATATAAACATATAATCATAATTTAAATTCATTATTAAACTTATTAGTCCACCACACTGAAATATTGAACTAAGCTTTGGTATGAAAAAAGATCTACTTCGCTGAGCAAATGTTCATGAAACCATGTGGATGCTTTGTGCCACGTGGCTCTGCCTAGGTCTATAGGAGTTGTCAGCTTTGGGTGAGAGAAATTTTAGGAGACTCGCTCTTGGTAAAACAAAGCATAACTCCAGTCAGAGTTGGATTTACCAGGAAAGCACTGAAGCGCCCATAGGCTTCAGGGCTTCTTACTGTGACTGGCCGTTTACTTCCAGGGCCTCACAAAGGACCCTTGCAATGGGAAGAAGCATATGCTTTTATAACATTTGCAAAAGTCAGGTATTTTATCTGAAAGCAGTAAAGACTGTTCTCTCTTCACTTATTCTTCTTTATACTTTCTTCAGGGTAAATGGTGTTGGAATGATTGAAGAAAGTTTTGAGGGGCGCCTGGATGGCTCAGTTGGTTAAGCGTCTGCCTCTTGGTTTCAGCTCAGGTCCTGATCTGGCTCCCTGCTTGGCAGGGAATCTGCTTCTCCTCTCCCTTTGGCCCTCACCTGCATGTGCTCTCTCTCTTTCTAAAATAAAAATGAAAAAAAAAAAAAAAGAATAAGTCCTTAAAGAAAAAAAAGGAAGAAAGTTTTGAGATTAGTCTAAAAGGAAGTTAGTTGGGGATAATTTGCAAGTGAGTTGAAAGTAGCACATAGTTAATGTGGCTCACGGTCTCTTATATGGATGGTTACATCATTCCTGGTTGTGTCTGTGTAGGAATGGCTGTCTGTCATCCATCATACCAGTTAGGCTGGTGTCATGTCACAAGGATGTTAGCACCTGAGTCAGAGGCATAGTACTCTATAAACATGTCAACAGCATCTGACACTAGAAGAGAAATGGAGAAAAAGTTTGGTCTTGAAACATACATACTCAGGTGCTACTCTGTGGAAATTTGTCCAAAATATACAGTTTATAAATAAAGGAAACGAATACTGCAAAGCTTTACTCGAAAGCACTAGTGATGAGCTGTGAATCTAAAAGAAATTTTTCTAAATTATTATTAGTAATAAAAAATTTCTACCAACTATTCTAGAAGATTGGATTATCTTTCTATTCTCTATAGAAAATGTCATAACATTGTTTCATGTGAAGAGGCACTCAAAGAGTATATAGCTAAAAAATGTAGGAAAAGTATTATAGAAGTGTGTGAGGCAATTATTAATAAAAATCTGCATTTTATTTGCATTTTGTGATGTTTATTGTATTTGACAGCTTTTTAAAATATGTAATGTGTTGTGATTTTTCTCTTTCTAAAAGATATTCATTTTGTGTCAGATTTTGTATGCATAATTTTGTATTCTTTTTTGTAAAGAGGGTCCAAATTATACAACTTTAGGCCTCATAAAACCTGGTTCTGCCCCTTACATGAGAAAGTCATAAAAAACTCCAGACAGAATCCTGGTTAAGGAAGAAACAATACAGTGACCTTTATCTTTTTCCTTCTCTTTGTCTTTTCAGTGATCTTTTTCTTATGGAATTCTAATTTGATTCCTGAAGCTGCCACTACAATTAGCCTTCAGGAAAATAGATTTCTTTTTTTGTTTTGAAATTCTGTGCCTTGTCTCCACTCCTTCCAAAGAAGAGAGTTTGCATCAATATTGTTACAGTGAGTCATCTTTGTACGGTAAGACTGTGCATGGTTTTTAAAATACATCTTCTTTTTTCCCTCTTTTTAAAAGTTTTTTGTTTTAATTCTAGTGTAGTTAATATACAATATTATATTGTTGCAGGTGTACAATGCAGCAACTCAACAATTCTATGCATTACTCAGCACTCATCATGATATATGTACTCTCAAATCCCCTTCACCTATTACACCCATTCCCCCCATCCTCTGGTAACCACCAGCCTGTTTCCTATAGTTAAGAGTCTATTTCTTGGTCTCTCTTTCTTTCTCTCTTTTTAAATACATATTCTTTTGACATTGGTTATATTTATTTTCCACGTTGCAAATGTGCTTTCATTTTTTTAAATTAAGGTTTTATTTTTTTCATACTAGTTCTTTTTTTTAAAGATTCTTTATTTTTTTATTTGAGAGAGAGAGTGAGCAAGCATGAGTGGGGAGCACAGAGGGAGAGAAAGAAACAGATTCCCCACTGAGCAGGGAGCCTGATGCAGGACTCCATCCCAGGGTCCTCTGATTAGGACCTGCGCTGAAAGCAGATACTCTACCCCCTGAGCAACCCAGGCACCTCTAAAATTAAGGTTTTATTTTAAAGAACTTGGCTTAAACGCAGTGAAAATTATTTTGTTCTCATAAATTCAGTTCAAATTGATCTTGACTTTACCTTATTGAATAGTTATTACGTGCCACGCCATAGAATTATCCACATAATTAATTCTTTATAATGTTAATTTTAAAATGTATGAAAAAACAAAAAAGCTGAAAAAATCATACAGTGTGTACTAAATATTCAATCTTACAAAGTTGGTTTTCTGCAGGAAACACAGCTTATTTCTTGCAAATTATCTTGAGTCTCTTATCCTATCTGAGCAGTCTGTGGAGAAACACTTGACTACCCGAGGAATCTTCATCTCCCCACTTCTTTGGTCCTTTGTGGTTCATAGGGACTTTCTGTGGAGGGCAGTGGGGGATGATTGGGGTTAAAGGCTGTTATGGTCTAAATGTGCTCCCACGCCTGGGTGGCTCAGTTGGTTAAGCAACTGCCTTCGGCTCAGGTCATGATCCCAGCATCCTGGGATCGAGTCCCATATCGGGCTCCTTGCTCGGCAGGGAGCTTGCTTCTCCCTCTGCCTCTGCCTGCCTCTCTGTCTGCCTGTGCTCGCTCTCTCTCTAACTAATAAATAAATAAAATCTTAAAAAAAAAAGAAATCCACACTAAATGTGCTCCCATTTAATATGCTGAAATTCTAGAGTGGTGTTTTTCAAAGGTGGGTCCTCTGGAGGTAATTAGATCTTGACTAGGTCATGAAGGCAAGGCCCTCATGACAAGATTAAAGCACTTGAAGCAAAACACCAAGAGCGTTTGCTCTCTGCGGAGTGAGGGTACAGTAGGAAGAAGGTAGCCATCTGCAAACCAGGAAGAGGGCTTTCACCAGACACAGGATCTGCCGGCTCCTTGATCTTGGACTTCTCAGCTTCCAGAATTGTTAGAAACAAATGTTTGTTGTTTAGGTCACCTAGCCTGTGGTATTTTGTTCTAGCAGCTCAAGCAGACTAAGACAAAGGCCCATCTCTGGGTCTCATGGGAATGGCTGGAGAACTCACATTCCTCCATGTCTCCACAAAAGACAGACCGCCTTCCAGATACAAAAGAACCATTTCTACATGTCACTTCTTTCCCTTGTTTTCTCCCTTTATTACACATTACAGTTACTTTCTCAGAGGGGGATAAATCCTACTCACATGTGGAGAGAACACTTTGTTCTCTTTAACTGTTGGTGAGAAGATTCCTTGAAGAGACAGCTTCTTGTTGCTCTTGGTGGAGGTGATGATTTAGTAAGCCTCCTTTAGGGTTCAAGTTGGGCTTCCAGAAGCCTCCTTTGCCAGAATTTCAAGCATTTAGCAGGAAGGTTTTTCTTATAGGTTGAGGAAATTTTTTTCCCAAGGAAAACTCTGGAAGATGTTGTAGGATGGACAGAGAATACAAAATTCCCAGTTATTTTATTATAAAATGTGAAATATAGGCTCTTCTTTTTGCTCCTGTGTGAGACCGTTAAGTCTTTGACCTGATACTTCTGCATTTCTCTGGAAGGCAATTTTTGTTTGTTTTTAAAGATTGTATTTATTTGTTAGAGAGAGAGAGCAAGTGCAAGCAGGCAGAGGGAGAAGCAGGCTCCCCGCTGAGCAAGGATCCTGATGTGGGACTTGATCCCTGGCCGCTGGGATCATGACCTGAGCTGAAGGCAGATGCCTAACTGACTGAGCCACTTGGGTGTCCTTGGAAGGAAGTTTTGAACAAGAGCTAGGATTTGGGTTCCAGGGAGCACACGATTGTAGGAGGCAGAGGTCAGCAAGAGAGCTGACATGCAGGTCACACACAATTAATTCTGGTGAATAAAAGGAAACCTAAGAAATACATAGCATATTTTAGTAACACTTGAAAGGAGGATACAGGGAATGTGAAGATAGAATGTAACATTCATGTATCGTGGACAGTCCTGTCCACACAGTGTGCTGCTCCTCCATTCCAAAATTCAGTCCTGTCCCTCCAGACTGGGAGAAGAATACGGCACTCAGTTTCTCTCCCAGAAGAAAAATGATCATTTCAGGGTATGAGCTGTCCTGGAACTGATTTAACACTTGTCTCTTGTTGTGATCTACCTGCTTTGGCTTATTTTACCACACTACGACTCCCACAAAACAATGAGGAAGCAATAGCTCCTATTAAAAGCCCCTAACAAAGGGATCCTTCCTAGAATAAGATATTTCCCTGAAAAACAAAACACTACCTCTATCCTGGGTGGCAGAATCTGTTTGTAATTTATCCCAAACATAATTTTTCCAGATACAAAACAAAAAACAAACAAACCCCACTTGAGATGCCATTGTCTCCACTCACCTTTTATATATCACATAACCACTAGCTATTATAATTTGAAAGGATTGGATGGAATGATATAAAATGCACTTAATGCATGTAACAAGTATATGATTCAACTTGAAGTGTATCTTAGAATTTAAATAATTAAAAAAAAGAATTTGAATAATTGTGCCTTTCTATAATGTATAGACTTTTTTTTAAAAAAAGATTTTATTTATTTATTTGACAGACAGAGATCACAAGTAGGCAGAGAGGCAGGCAGTGAGAGGAGGGAAGCAGGCTCCCTGCTGAGCAGAGAGCCCGAAGCGGGGCTCGATCCCAGGACCCTGGGACAATGACCTGAGCCGAAGGCAGAGGCTTCAACACGCTTAGCCACCCAGGTGCCCCTATAATGTATAGACTTAAATGAACTCTTAACATCTCAACATTAAAAAGTCAAGTCTGTTGACGTTTTGGGTGAATATGCAGTAAGCAATGTATACTAAAATTTGTTTCTATTGGCTTACTTAATATGCATTGTCAGAACTAAAATCTGAGTCAAAAACTTTCAGCCCCAAAGAATTCTAATACTTAATTTTTTTCTTTGAAAATAGAAATTTTATTTTCAAATATCCCAGCTAATAACTTAACAGGGTTTCTGCTTGTACTAATGTTTTATGACATTTCAAACACAACATAATCAAGTTGTAGAATTCTTTATACAAATGCCAAGGCACAACTATTAAATTATAAAAATTTGAAAAAGCTCTTAACCTAAATGATGATATACAGAATATTTTAAAATCAAATAATATGGGGCGCCTGGGTGGCTTGGTCAGTAAGTGTCTGCCTTCGGTTCAGGTTATGATCCCAGAGTCGTGGGATCGAGCCCCACGTCCGGCTCCCTCTCCCCCTCTTCCTGCTTGTGTTCTCTCTCTCGCTGTGTCTCTCTCTGTGAAATAAATAAATAAGATCCTTTAAAAAAATTAAAAAATCAAAATCAAAAATAAAATCAAAAGCACGTCCATACAATCCACGCAATGATAAAGGAGTAGGCAATCATTAAGGGGAAGACATGTAGTTTTCTCTATTAAAACAATAACAATACATCAGAAAAAGTAGGTTACATAGAGCATAAATAATAACCTGGTTGTGCTAAATGTAAGTGATCACACAAAAAAATTTGAAAGGATGTGCACTAAATATTTTTGTTGGTTATTACTTGGTAATTTCTCTCCTTATATTTTCAATTTTCTAGGTTAAACATCTATACTTAGACCTTTAAATAAATATAGCTTTTGAGTTGGAGTCAAATGTAAAAATGAATAAATATATAAAATCAAAGTGGAGAATCAGAATTACTTTTTAGGTGTTCACTATAACCATGTATGTCTAAAATACAGTCTTAAATTATAGATTACTCAATTATTAGTTGAATCTATGGTTCTCAGAGAAAGAGTGTACTTTGTTTAAGGAAAATTTGAGGGGTGCCTGGATGACTCAGTGGGTTAAGCCTCTGCCTTTGGCTCAGGTCATGATCTCAGGGTCCTAGGATCAAGCCCCACATAGTGTTCTCTGCTTAGTGGGGAGCCTGCTTCCCCCACTCTCTCTGCCTGCCTCTGCCTACTTGTGATCTCTGTCTGTCAAATAAATAAAAAAAATATATTTTTTTTAAAAAAAGGAAATTTGACCACCTACCTCCCCATATTTTGTATTTTACTCTTGGATCCAACAAATTTTGGATCTCAATCTAGATCTAGCACCATTTTAACTTTATAGTTGAATGAAATAGAATTAGAAATAGAATAGAATTAGAAATTAGAAATAGAATAGAATAGAAATAGAATTATTGTTAGTTACTTGTTTCTGCTAATCGAATATAAGTCTCATGAGGTCTAGAATTTGGCTTGGTTCATTCCTAGTGCCTTAGTGTCACATCTGGTTTACAGCAGGCATCCAGTGAGAAGATTGGTAAAATCTGCCAAAAGTTTTTCACTTACATTAGCTTGTTTCAGTTCCTCAAGTATTTCCTGTGGATGTTTTACACTGAGCTATTTCTTCTTTTCACCAGTACTATGAATCCTATTGCTGATTTTGGCACTAAAACCTTTTTTGTGATTTAGATGCTCAAACCACACAGACCTTGTGTTATTTGCCTGTGTGTTGACCTGGTTCTGGCTTCATCTTACTTGGTATCTTCAGGTCTTTGAACTCAATATATTTACCCTTTTATGTTATTGTGTCATTTATTTACAAAGATGTTTCAAATTCTTTTGAAAATGAGAAAAGTGGAGAAGCAAGAGTGGCAGAATGCAAAAAAGTAGAGAATCGCTTTGCTATACATTGATTATAATTAGGGTGACTATGTAAGTTACTGTTCAGACCATGGAATTTTTTAGAACAAAATGGAGAGTGCATAACAGTTATACAAAGTAAGATGTCACTCTAATTGTAATAACTTTGTGATTTGACAAGATCATGTTAATACAAAAATAATAATCAGTCATAAGATACTTGCTTCTCTGGTCCTGCTTCACCACTGGGATGATGACTGAGAACATGACCTACTCTGTAATCCATCTTCTCTGTGCATATGACTTTGGCCACCTTTTCTCCCCTCTCTGGCCATCTGGAATATTTTTTTGCATGGAGTACAGAGGTGCAAGGGCATCATCCTACTCATGAAGTATAGAATTTTCCTTATGAGTTATAATCTACTACATTCTCCTATAAATTTATGAAATTAAAGCAAAAGCTGAGATTCTCAGCATATCCTAGCTTTGTGTTTCAGAATTCTCCTTTGAGTGATGAACATAGAGAAAACTATGTACTTAAAATCTAAATAGGCTAAAATATTAGAAGAAGGATGAAAAATTAGCATAATATTTCAAAACATTATTCTGCCAAAAAAGCAAATCCTTCCCAGTTGGGTTCATGCCAGCTTACCCAGTATCTTCACTCACCATTCTCTTGCTCAGTGACATTTTGCTCCTACAAAACCAAACCTGGCCAGCTTTCTTACTCTTCAGGATTTTTTCTCCATGTCTTTGCATGAGTGGTCTCTTTGGCGTCTGAATTCTTCATCCTTGCTTTTGCTCAGAACTGCTTCTTAAGAGCACAGAGTAAACTTTCCCAACCCCACAAGCAAGATCTAACATTCCTTCCTTCGGGTCCTGACAGCACTTTTTACTCTGGCTTGAAATTCTTGCATCTCCCTGATTAGACCCTTGACTGCATTTCACGTTTCTTACTCTGTTCTCCTTTGTCCCAGTTCTTTCCCTAAAGAGAAAGAGCGTGAGAGACATTAACTTATTTATTATAGAAGCAACATATATGAATTCTAACAATTTGATATGACAACTCTATAAAAAATTCATTTTTCTTTACTCCAATCTCAACTCCCTAAGATACCAAGTGTGACAATTTGGTAAGTATTCTTAGACATTTTCTATTATGTCTATTATATATGCATCACATACATGTATAAATGCAGAATCTCCTTTTTCACTTGATACATCATGGACATCTCTAGAAATCAACATATCAGATCCAACTCATTCTGTTGTGGAATATTCCACAGTATGACTTTCTCATAATGTTTTCCAACATCTTAGGAAGCTGACACACATATGAGACAACACACCTAGTTATATTTGCAATCATCTGGCACGAAGCAAGTTCTCCATAATTCCAGCTGTCATTCAGAAGAGTACAAGGAGCAACATTTCAAATCTTTACTCCTCAAGTATCTCCAAAATATGTTTCCTTTTCAGCATTCCTACCATGACCTTCAGTTTTATTGTGGAAGTTTATAAAAATCCTCACATACTAAATAGAAGAAAGCTCTTTTTGTAAAATGAGATGACAAAAAGCTGAGGCTTTTCTGTTACAGAAATGCTTGTACTTTCTTTCATTAAAATAATGCCAGTTACAGTTCTGGTTTACAGTTGTGTCTTCTGTTTAGTGTTAGTAAACATTAACCAAGATTCTTTGACTCTCTTTCCATTGATAGGTGAGTGACTGTGCTCTTCCTTTGAAACTAGGGAAGTTATGGTGGATTCTACCATAAAGTAATGCTATGTGATTTCTGAGCTAGGTTAGAAAAGGCCATTCAACTTTTGCCTGGTTCTCTTAGAATGCTTTCTCTGAGACAAGCCAGCCACCACAGAGGAAAGCTGCCTACTCTGGCTTTACCATGTTGGAAAAAAAAAAAGAACATTGTAGAAAGTTGTTAAATATTGAGGGACAAAATATGATGTAAAAAAGGGGGATAAAAAAATGAAGTGAATAAAGACAGAGTATGTTAATAATGGTTGGCTCTGGCTGTTGGGATTAAAATAATATTTTCCAGCCCTTAAGATTATATTGGGCTTTCTAAAATATTTATTGAAGAGTGTGTGTTTCTATTATTATTATTATTATTATTTTTTGTCAGAGAGAGAGAGCTAGCGAGCACAGGCAGACAAAGTGGCAGGCAGAGGCAGAGGGAGGAGCAGGCTCCCTGCCGAGCAAGGAGCCCGATGTGGGACTTGATCCCAGGACACTGGGATCATGACCTGAGCCAAAGGCAGCTGCTTAACCAACTGAGCCACCCAGGCGTCCCTTTCTATTATTATTGAAACAAAATAAGCCAATAAAGGAAAGGGAAAATAAATTATCTTTTTCTATGTACATGTAGGCCTTAATATAATGTCGTTATTTAAAAATGCTTCCCAGGCACTGGGTGGCTCATTTGGTTAAGTGACTGCCTTTGGCTCAGGTCATGATCCTAGAGTCCCAGGATCAAGTCCCACATTGGGCTCCCTGCTTCTCCCTCTGGCCCTCCCCCTCTCATGCTCTCTCTCTCTCAAATAAATAAATAAAAATCTTTTTAAAAAATGCTTCCCTTTGCTTCTCTCAAAATATATAGATATTAACTAAAAATGGAGCAAAATTTTTAAATGGGTATAGGTTAACTAACTACATTTATTATTTCTATCTGAAGAATAGACAGAGGTTAAATTTATTTATTGAGACCTCTTTGTGGGACCTATTGACTAAATGAAATGTTTTTAAATGAATGAGGGATTGCTGATCCACAAGTAATATAATAACCAAAGGTGATTTATAGCATGCCAGATTTAAAGATATGATAAAATAAGCTATATGGCATAAAATAAATCAGGGTAGGTCATATTAAAATCAGATACCAGGTGTATAAGTTAACACATTCCACTTTTTAAAAAAGTATTTACAGGAGTGGCTTGACACCTCCACACACAGAAACACACAAAGGCACAAAGCTATTTTCTTCTTACTCTGTTCCATCTAACTGACATGTTCGTAGACTTCACTTTATTTTTTTTTTAGAAATCATTCTTTTTTGTTTTATGATTTAAGCAATACTAACACAATCATGTTATTAAATAATAAAATAAAATTATGGCTATCCAAATTGTATATGCAAACCGGTGAAAGGTGATACCCCCGCATTAGGTATTTCTTAGTAAAATGATTGGCAATGTTAACTCATATGTCAGAAGCCAGAGTCTAGTGATGATTTACCCAAAATAATGTTAATACTTTGCTCTTTCAAATAGTGTTAATAAAGGAAAAAGTCCTGGGTAGGGATCATTTTGTTGTTATTGCTACAGTGTTGCTGTTGTTGACAATGTTGGTTATCATAGAGCCTCACTATGGCTTCAAGTAGGAAAGGAGGTGGGAGAAACTTATGAAATAATTTTCTGCATAATAAAATTTCCCCAATTTATATAATATGCTGATATTGGAAAAGGATAAGAATCCTAGGATTCCATAATCTCAGTAAATGTTTTTTGACTAAATCAATGATGAAAATCAATAATTTGACAAATAAGAGTTCCCAGTATGTACTCACTATTAGTGTAGACTCTGTAGCAGATACAAAGTTTCAACTAGAATCAAACAAATACTGTACATGGAACTTTAACAGTATAAAATGTTCTGTGCTTTGCTCCTTTTAGGAGAAGAGAATACTCATCACCATTTGGTTACTGTTATCCCCAAGCTTCTTCATTATCCTTGATCTTCATCTTTAGTAAACTATCTGTTCTTCTTATTTATTATTTTTTTAAGATTTTATTTATCTATTTGAGAGGGAGAAAGCAAGCACAAGTAGGGGAGAGGAGTAGGGGGAAAGGAAGAAGCAGGCTCCCTACTGAGCAGAGAGCCCAACATGGGGCTTGAACCCAGGATCCTGAGATCATGACCTGAGCCAAAGGCAGATGCTTAACCGACTGAGACGCCCAGGTGCCCCAAACTATCTGTTCTTCTATATGGCTTCTTCACTCTCTAGTTTGTGTAGATTATTTATTATGGGAAATATTTTTGGTTGTGATTTCTTTGGGAGCTTACAAAAAAGGATAAAAACATCAAGTTTCCTTACAGATGACATCCATCTATAATGGAAATAAATAAAAAGCAACAATCAGGTTACTTATGACCTGTTATACAAAAATTTAATTCTACAACTTACTCGCAAGTAGCTTTGTCAAGATCAATACTATTCAGTTAATTAGAAACAGCACCTAAGGTTTGGTATAAAAATTCTGTGGAGGGGCGCCTGGGTGGCTCAGTGGGTTAAAGCCTCTGCCTTCGGCTCAGGTCATGGTCTCAGGGTCCTGGGATCGAGCCCCGCATCAGGCTCTCTGCTCAGCAGGGAGCCGGCTTCCTCCTCTCTCCCTGGGTGCCTCTCTGACTACTTGTAATCTCTGTCAAATAAATAAATAAAACCTTTAAAAAAATTCTGTGGAATATCCCACCAATGAAGAGTAGCTTCCTGCTTTGGATGGTGGGAGCAGACCTTGAGAGCAGGGAGAGAAGACTGATCCTCAGCTACTGCCTGGGACAGTTGCATTGAAAATGACAATTATTTGGGTCATACATAAGGACCCAATTCAAAATTTTAGCTTTCCACTTGAACTATAAACTGAAGCAGGGTGCCCCAGTGTACTCAAAGACATGGCCAAGGAGAGATCAATAATACTGCTTTTGTCATCAGTCAAATCCAAAAGATAGCCTGGACCACAAAAATGCATTGACTTCAATAAGAAGAGTGTAAAATTAGGGAAATGGGCTGCTGACACCACAAGCTTCTCGCCTCATTGCACCTAAAATATACCTATATCTACACTTATATCTATACCTATACCCATATTCATATACATATCAACTCTATCGTTATCATCTATCTATCTACCATCTATCTAATCTTTTCTTTTTGTGAAACTAGTATTAAGACTGCTCTTAACTTCTGTCCATAGATATATGGGGTATGTTCCTTGACATTTAAAGTTTTGTGTTTCAAAGGAAAAATGAGTGAAAAGGAAAAAATTGTGATACATAGGGGAAATTATCTTGATACTCATGATATTACAGAGTTCATACAAACTGGTAAGAAAACAAGTATTAAAATGGCCAAAACATATAAAGGAAAAAAATCACAGATGAGGAAGCCCACATGGTCACTGAATATGAAAAAATATTTTATCTCACCAGTGGTTGGAGAAATGCAAATTGAAGCAATATCATTATTCACCCATCGGATTGATGAGAGCTAATAAGAGTTGTTCTATCCAGTGTTGACACTAATGTGAAGAAAGGGAAATGCTCATTTATTTATTTTTTTTACTATTTTTAAGTGTACAAGTTGTGACATTAATTATGTTCACAGTGTTGTACAACCATGCCCACTCTTGATTTCTAAAACTTTTATCACTCCAAACAGAAACTCTGCAACCATTAAGCAATAATTCCCAGAACCCCCTCCATCCAGCTCCTGGTAATCTATAACCTACTCTCTAGCTCTATAAATATGCCTCTATTAGATATTTCATATAAGTGGTATCATGTAATTGTGGTTTGGGGTCTGGCTTATTACACATACATAATGTTGTCAGTATTCATTCATGTTGTAGCATGGATCAAGACTTTATTTTTTATGGCCATTGTATGCATTTACCACCCTCATTTATCAATGGGCACTTGGATTGTTTCCACCTTTTGGCTCTCCAAAATATGCTGCAATGAACATTGGCATACACGTAGGTGTTGAGGCCGTGTTTTCAATTCTTTGGGGTATATGCCTAGGAGGAGAATTGCTAGGTCATGTGGTAATTCTCTCTTTAGCTCTCTGAGGAACCACCAGACTGCTTTTCACAGTGGCTACACCATTTACATTCCCACCAGCAGTGCCCTAGGATTTCGAATCTCTCCACATTCCCAGTAACAGTTGTTATTTTCAATTGCTTTGGAGGTTTTTAAAAATGATTATTAAAGGCACTTAAGTAGGTATGAAATGGTATCTCACTGTGATCTTGATTTGTATTTCTCTCACAACTGATATTGTTGAATATCTTTCAGTTATTGGCTTATTGTCCATTTGCATATCTTCTTTGGAGCAATGTTTATTTAAGTTTGTGCCCCTTTAATTTGGGCCACCTTTTTGCCATTAAGTTGTAAATGTCATTTTTGTAATCTGGGTATTAAACCTTTATCAGATACATGATATGCAAATATTTTTTCCCATTCTGTAGGTTGTGTTTTCGGTTCCTTGATAATGTTTTTTGAGGCATGAAAGTTTCTAATTTTCATGAAGTCCAATTCATATAGTCTTTACTTTTGTTGCTCATGCTTTCATACCTAAGAACTTACTGCTCACTCCAATTTCATGAGGATCTATCCATATGTATTTCTCTAAGAGTTTTATATTTTAGCTCTTATTTTTTAAAAGATTTTATTTATTTATTTGACGGAGAGAGAGATCAAAAGTAGGCAGAGAGGCAGGCAGAGGGGGAGGGGGAAGCAGGCTCCCCGCTGAGCAGAGAGCCCAGATGTGGGGCTGGATTTCAGAACCCTGAAATCATGACCTGAGCAGAAGGCAGAGGCTTAACACACTGAGCCACCCAGGTACCCCTAGATTTAGCTTTTATATATATTTAGGTTGTTGATCTATTTGGAATTAATTTTTGTAGCTGGTGTGAAATAGGAGTCCAACTTCATTCCTTTGGATATGGAAAGTCCAGTTTTCTCACTATATTGGTTGACAAGATTGTTTTTTCCCTATTGAATGAAGTTTGCAACTTTGTCAAAAATTAATGGACCATAAGTGTATGGGTTTATTTCTGGACTCTCAATTCAGTTCCATTGTTCTCTATGTCTATCCTAATACCATTGCATACTGTTTTGATCACCATAGCTTTGCAGTAAAATTTGAAATTTGTTCTTTATTTTCAGATTTTGTTTTGGCTACTCACATGAAACCGAGAATTGGCTTTTCCATTTCTGCAAAAAGTCTGCTGAAATTCTGATGGGGATTGCAATGAATCTGTAGATCACTTTGAGTAATTGACATCTTAATAATATTAAGTTTCTCTATTCATGGGATGTATTTCCATTTATTTAGATCCTCTTTAATTTCCTTCAGTAATATTTTGTAGTTTCCAGTGCACAAGTCTCTCTTGATAAATTTATTCCTACTATTTAATTCTTTAAGATGCTCTTGTAAATAGAGTTACTTCATTAGTTTCCTTTTTGGGTGGTTCACTGCAGGTATGTAGATACACAACTGGTTTTTTGTGTGTTAACCTTGTGCCTGCAATGTTGCTGAATCTACGTATTAGCTTCAACAGCTTTCTCATGAATTCCTTGGGATTTTCTGTATACAGAATCATGTCATCTGCAGACTGAGATGATTTTTCTTTTTTCCTTTCCAATTTGGATGTCTTTTATTTCCTTTTCTTTTCTAATTGTTTGTCTAGAGCTAACAGTTCATCACAGTGATGAAAGTAGGCATCTTGTCTTATTTCTGATCTTAGGGAGAAAGCTTTCAGTTTTTCACCATTGAGTATGGTGTTAGCTATGGTTTTTTTCATAAATGCCTTTTATAATGTTTGTGGGAATATTAATTATTATTGTTTTTCAGGGATTTTTTTGGAAATAGCAATTAAAATTAAATATAAAAGTAATTTGGAGTTCTTGTTTGTATATGAGTTCCACAGAAACAAACGGATAATTCCTAATGTTAGATTGTAAAATATCTGTAGAGCAGTATTTTGAAGGGAGGGATTATTAAAAGCTGACATCAACTTAGTTATCTATAAATGCTGAGTAGATTTTGGTAGTATACACGGGGGGATATTTTGAATTTATTAAAAAGAATTAGATATACACATATGGACCTGGAGAAATGTACATGGTCTGTTTCCTGATAGAAAAATATTTTATGTATATTAATACAACATAAACTCATTTTTAAAAACAAAACCAAAACTACCCTAAATGTTGTGTGTGTGTGTGTGCTTGTATGTGTTTCTATAAGTGTTAAGAATGGAGAAAGATACATACCATGTAATTATAACTGGTTACCTAGAAAATAGAAAGATAGAAAAATTTTGCTAATTTTTGTTATTAATTTTTAAAGATTATCCTGTGTTATGGTATAAATGTTTCAGAAGATGTAATTAATATTTTTTAAAAAATTAACTTAGTACTTCAGAAGACTCATTATGAAATGAGTGATACATACTTTAAGAATAGTCCGAGAAAGAGGTTTGTTTGTCAAGGAAAAAAGCTATTACAAAAAGAAATTAATCAGCTTCACAGTTTTGTTCAATGCCCACCAAACAAAAACGTAGAGGCCAGAATGACAGCCTCTGTATAGAATAAGCTGGAGGGAGTGAGACAATGAGGTTTTCTAAGAGACTCTGGAGACGATGAGTAATTATGACAGGAAAACACTCACTTCGAGGAATTTAATAGACTGTGTTCTCTTCTTAGTGTTTCTGGAAAACTAAAGTTTGCATAGTTGTTATTCATGTAAAGGCCCAAATACAAAGTAAAATATGCCATTTTAACTTGTGGATGAACTGATTCTATGCAGACCATTTCCCCCTTATTTTAGGAGCTTGCTACCACCTCTAGGTAGGAGCAAAGTATGACAGACTGTGTCAATACTTCTAATATCCATCAGTGAGTATCAGATATAGGCTTGCCTTTCATTCAGCTCAGTTCAAATAATGTTTAATATCAATACTAAGCACTGAATTAGGCACTGGAAATTCATCTATAAGTGAGGCTTTGATTCCTAAGGAGTTTATAGTATGGTAGTGGAAATAAACCTAGAAACAGAATAATTTCAATACCTTGAGATAAAAGAACATGCGTTATGGGAAAACAGTGGAATTCAGTCTTGATAATGTGTAAGTATGAAGCAGAAAGTATGAGAAGTATAGGGTGAGAAGTTAGGCGCAACCCAGATCATAGGAAAACTGTGCTTTAAGGTAGAAAAGCATTTCATGTAAATTAATACAACATAAGTACATGTGGGGGGTGAGTAATATGCAATATGCAGTAGTTCATCCTGGACATGTTGGATGGACATGCTGCTTATATGAATTTGAAGCTCAGACAAAATTCAGGAGTGGATATTCACACTTATGGGCTGGTGGATATGAAAGATAAACCATGAGAAAGAATGGATTGTACAATATGCTGTACAGACAAACTGAAAAAACATTGAGCTAAAGAGAGGAGTTAAGAACACATTTATTAAGAGTCAGAAGAGCAAAAAATCCTACCAGGAGATAGTTTATTTTTTTTT
>RCUC01119569.1:0-24329 GCA_003697995.1 Taxidea taxus jeffersonii | reverse complement strand
GGGAAAGGAAGAGCAAGCCTGTCTAAAGAGACACTGGGTTATTATAAACCAATCAGGACTTTAATGACATCATAGGTCATAACATTTAAATTAACCAAAGCACTACTTGTTAATATTATTATTTTGCCACCAGAAAAAGAAGAAATTTAGATGACTTATGCCATTTACCCGATAGTTTAAAAAAATTAGAAACATACATAGAAGTAGTTATTCTAAAATAAAGCATCAAGACAATGAAAATCCACTCACCTAGTGTTTTCTCCCATTCTGTGCTTAGAAGCACACACACAGTATAGAATAAGAAAGACTTGGCACAAAACAGAGGGAAGCTCTTTGGGCTTGGTTGCATATTGGATGCCTTACTGAGACTAGCATTTAAAAAAATTTTTTTTTTATTTTTTAAAATTTCTTTTCACTGTTCCAAAATTCATTGTTTATGCACCACACCCAGTGTTCCATGCAATATGTGCCCTCCTTAATACCCACCACCAGGCTCACCCAACCCTACCACTCCCTCCCCTCCAAAACCCTGTTTGTTTCTCAGAGTCCACAGTCTCTCATGGTTTGTCTCCCCCTCCAATTTCCCCCCACTCACTTCTCCTCTCCACTTCCCCATGTCCTCCGTGTTATTCCTTATGCTCCACAAGTAAGCGAAACCATATGATACTTGACTCTCTCTGCTTGACTTATTTCACTCAGCATCATCTCTTCCAGTCCCGTCCATGTTGATACAAAAGTTGGGTATTCATTCTTTCTGCTGGAGGCTTAATACTCCATGGTATATATGGACCATATCTTCTTTATCCATTCGTCCATTGAAGGGCATCTTGGTTCTTTCCACTGTTTGGCAACTGTGGCCATTGCTACATTTTTAACATTGTGCCCTACCTGAGCTGCCTTTAATTTTCCTCAATTATCATACAGCTTTTATTTGATCTTGATGCATTTTACCCCCCTATCCTATCAGGTTTGCTCTGATAAAATATAACTAAGAATTTCTACCTCCTCCTGTTGTTTTTTTCTTTTTTGGGAATAGTGTTTTAAAACCAAGCAAAACAAAATTTTATTTTAATAATTTATACTGTTCAGGATTTAGCTATTTAAAAAATTGTTGAAAATTACAATACAGAGGAAATATTGAATATTTATTTTTAAATTGTTTTTGCTCTTATAGGTCCTTTGCTTTTCCACATGAATTTTAGAATCAGCCTTCCATGTTGTACCAAAAAACAAAAACAACCTACTAAGACTTTTATTGGAATTGTATTAAGTCTATAGACCAACTTAGGAAGAATTGATTTATTATTAATAATATATATATCACCATTTATTTAGATTTTTTTAAGCTTCTTTCAGCAATGCTTTGTGCTTTTAAGTATAAAAGTCTTGCATGCCTCTCAGTGAATTTATACTTAAATACTTAACTCATTTGGTACTATATGAATGGTATTATTTATTTAATTTCAATTTATGAATGCTCATATAATAAATAGAAATACAATAATTTTTATATGTTAATCATGTACCTGCAAACTTACTGCACTCACTTATAAGTTCTAATAGCTTTTATGGATTCCATCAGATTTTATACATAGACTATATACTACTAAATTTTTTATATTAATCCAGTATAGTTTACATACAATGTTATATTAGTTTCAGGTGTACAATATAGCGATTCAACACTTTCATACATTGCTCAGTGCTTCTCATGATAAGTGTACTCCTAATCATCTTCACTTACTTCATCCATCCCCTTCCCCTCTGGTAATATCAGTTTGTTCTCTGTAGTTAAGAGTCTGTTTCTTGGTTTGTCTTTCTCTCTTTTTTTCTTTGTTCATTTGTTTTGTTTCTTAAACTCCACATGTGAGTGAAGTCATATGGTATTTGCTCTTTGGCTGACTTATTTTACTTAGCATTTTACTCTTTAGCTGCATCCATGTTGTTGCAAATGACAAGATTTCATTCTTTTTTATCGCTGAATAATATCCCAACATATGTACACACACACACATACACACACATATATGTACCACATCTTCTTTATTCATTTATGGATGGACACTTGGGCTGCTTCCATAGTTTGGCTATTATAAACAAGGCTGCAATAAACATAGGAGTGCATATTAGTATTCTAATACTAATATTAATCTAGTATTAGTATTCTCTCTTGTATTCTTGTATTCTTTGGGTAAATACCCAGTAGTGCTATTACTGAATCATAGATAGTTCTATTTTTAACTTTTTAAAGGAACCTCTGTACCACTTTCCATGGTAGCTTCACCAGTTTACCTTTCCACCAAACAGTGCATGAGGGTTCCTTTTTCTGCACATCCTCACCAACACTCTTTGCTTCTTGTGTTTTTGATTTTAGCCATTCTGATAGATGTGAGGTGATAGCTCATTAGAGTTTTGATTCGTATTTCCCTGATGATGAGTGATGTTGAGCATTTTTTCATGTGTCTGCTGGCTATCTGTAAATCTTCTTTGGAGAAATGTCTGTTCATGTCTTCTGCCCATTTTTAGTTGGATTATTTGTTCTTGGGCGTGTTGAGCTATACATACATTATTATGTTGTATGTGAATAAAGAAAATATTACTTCTTCCTTTTTAATGTGGATGACATTTATTTCTTTTCTTTGTTTCATTGCAAAGACTAGAATCTCCCTTCCAATTCTGAATAGATGTGGTGGGATCAGATACTTTCTGATCTTATGGGGAAAGTATCCAGTTTTTTACTATTATGTATCATTCTGGCTGTAGGTTATTCATAGGTGCCTGTTATCAAATTGACATTGAGACAGTTCTCTTACATTCCTGAGTTTGCTGAGTTTTTAAACAGAAATATTGGATTTTGTTAAATGTTTTTTGTGTCTATTCAGATGATATGTTTTATTTCCTTACTATTGTAACAAATTATGTTGATTCATTTTGAATGTTAAATCAATCTTACATTTCTGGAATTAATACCACATGGTCATAGTATGTCAATTGTATATACTGTTGGATTTGATTAGCAAAAGCTTTATGGGACGGCTGGGTGGCTCCATCAGTTAAGTGTCTGCCTTAGGCTCAAGTCATGATCCTAGGGTCCCAGGACTGAGTTCTGCATCAGGCTCCTTGCTCAGCAGTGAGCCTGCTTCTCCCTCTGCCTTCTGCTCCCCCTGCTTGTGTTCTCTCTCTCTCTCTGACAAATAAAAAAATAAAATCTTAAAAGAAAAAACAAAAAACAAAAACAAAAAAACAACTTTGTTTAGGAGTATTGGTTATTGGTATGTTGTGTTTTTATTTTCATTCAATTTAAGATAGTTTTCAATTTTCCGGGGTTTTTTTTCTCCTCTGACCTGTTGGCTGTATAGAATTGTTTTGTTTGGACTACAAATAATTAGGAATTTTAAAATATTTTTTATTGATGTCTAATTTAATTCTGTTTTCCTTTATTGCCTACAGCAAAATTTGCCATATAGAATGCACAATGTCTGGTCAATTTGAATTTTAAATAAACATTGAATAATTATGTAGCATATGTTTCAAGTATAACATGGAAACCTAGTTATACTAAAAACATTATTTGAGGGCTGCCTGAGTGATGCAGTTGGTTAAGCATCCAACTCTTGGTTTTGTCTCAGGTCAGGATCTCAGGGTCTTGAGTCTTCTTGGAACGCCCTCTCCCTCTGCCCCTTCTGCTTGTGCACTTGCTCTCTCTCTCTCTCTCTCTCTCTCTCTCTCAAAATAAATAAATCTTTAAAATATAAAAAATAAATAAAAACATTATTTGATAAATCAAATGAAAAGACAGGCCACAGACTGAGAGAAAATATTTGCAAAAGACACATCTGATAGAGAACTGTTTTCTAAAATAGATAAAAAATTCTTAAAACTCAACAGCAAGAAAAAAAGTCATAAAATCAATGAAAAAAAGTCTGAAGACTTTAACAGGCACTTCACCAAAGAAGATGTACAGATGCCAAATCAGTATATGAAAAATATTCTACATCCTATGTCATTAGAGAAGTATAAATTAAAACAACAATGACGTACTAATACATATCCATTAGAATGTTCAAAATTCAGAGCACTTAACACCAAATGTTCATGATGATGTGGAGGCCGCAGAAACACATTCACTGTTGCTGAGAATGCAAAATGGTCTAGACACTCTGAGAGACAATTTGGTGGTTTCTTACACAACTGTACATTTTTTTGTTTTTTTAGTAAATTTTTAGAGTTGGGCAAGCATCATCACAATCTAATTTTGAAGAACTATGCATATTCTTATACAATCCAACAGTCATACTCCTTGGTAGTTACCTGTAAAAGTTAAAAATTTATGTCTACACAACAAGCTGTACAAGGATGCTTATAGCAGCTTTTCTCATCATTGCCAAACTTGGAAGCAACCAAGATTTCCTCCAGTAGGTGATAAATACACAGTGATGCATCCAAACAATGGAACATTATTCAAAGCTAAGAAGAAATGAAATATCAAGCCATGAAAAGACATAGAAGACCCTTAAATGCATATTGCTAAGTAAAAGAATCTAATCTGAAAAGCCTACATACTATATGATTCCAACTATGTCACATTCTAGAAGAGGCAAAACTGTGGAGACTGGGTTTCCCAAGGGTTGGTGAGGAAGAGATAAATAGGTGGAGCACAGAATTTTTAAGACAGTGAATATATTCTGAATTGTATTATGGTAGGTACATGTCATTATACATTTATTTAAACCCATAGAATGTAGGACACCTAACATGAACAGTAATGTAAACTAGGTACTTGGGGTGATATGATGTATCCATGTAGGTTCAGGAATTGAAAAAATGTACCACTCTGGTGACAGATGTTGATCACAGAAGAGGCGGTGCATGTGTGGGTGCAGGGAACATATGGGATATCTCTGTAACTTTCTTCCAGTTTTGCTGTGAACCTAAAACTACTTGTAAAAAATAAAGTCTTTAATAAAAAATAAGTATCATTTGATGTTTATCTGAAATTCAAATATAAGTGTGTGTCTCTTTTTTGCTGTTGTTACACTGGCAACTACCTACCTATGGTTTATCCTGGTAAATGTTCCGTGTATATTTGAAACAACAACACCAACAACAATAACCCACAACAAAATCTGTTATTGTTGAATGTAGTGTTCTCTAAAAATTGATCAAGTTAAGTTTGGGTGGTAGTGTTTTCCAGTCTACCATATCCTTGCTGATTTTCTGCCTGCTTATTCTATTAACAATTAAAAGAGGTATTGAATCTCTTATTATGTTTGTGAATTTGTGTATTTCTCCATGAACTTGTATCAGTTTTTGCTTCAAGTATTTGAAGTTCGGTTATAAGTACATACATCTATAAAATTTTTTATTGGTTCTTCTTGATGAATTGACCGCTTTATCAGTATGAAATGAGATTCTGTATTCTGAGTGATATTCTTTATTCTGAAATCTACTTTGTTAGTATTAATATGACTTTGCCAGTTTTCTTTTGATGAGTTATAACATGGCATATTTTTTCTTTATTCTTTTATCCTATTTGAATCTTCATATTTAAATTGAGTTTCCTATAGCTTATAATTGGGTTTTGTCTGTTTATCTCCAATATGCCTATTTCTTCCTTTTAATAGGGGGTGTCTATTTACATTTGACATGATTATTAGTATGATTAGATATAAATCTATAACTGTGATATTTGTTTCTATTTCTTCTGTTCTTAATTGTTGAATTTTTGTAATTTTCCTACCATCTTTAGTTTATGATCCATTTTAATCTGTGTGGATTTATTACTTATAACTCTTTGTTTTGTTACTATAGTGATTATTTTAATAATTTATGTCTTTATCACTGTCTACCTGCAAATGTGTAAAGTAGTATACTTTTATCGTTGCCCTCCCTCATAGATTTTTACCTTTATATACAATATAAACTCTATGCCATATTGTTATTATGTTTGTTTCACTTGAACTGTAAGCCCTCTGGAGATAGTCACCATGTCTCCAGTGCTTCCTGTTCAATATCCCTTGCCTAGTATTCAGGTCTATATGAAATAACTACCTAATGAATATTTTAAGCATGAAAGAATAAAAAAGAATGAAAAGACAATATTTTTAATTAGTATTGTTTTTGTATTCTTCCTCATAATACACTCTGAAGGGTTTCATGGACATATCTTTTTTAACCTATAGAATGCAGTGACAAGGACTACTTTAATATTCTTGTTTAAGTCTTTCATTTATATCAGTTCTGGATCCATTTTGATTGACTGATTTTTCTCCTCATTATGGTTTATATTTTCTTGCTTCTTTGCATTTCTGGAAAACTTTACCTTGTTTGATGCCACATGGTTTTGTATTCCTATATAACGGGACCTTTAAACTGCATTGGAGTTACAGGTACCAACCCCCTGCACAGTCAAAAACCCATGTGTAACTTTTAGCTCCTCCAAAACTTAATTACTAATAGCTTACTGTTGACCAAAACTCTTACCAATAATATAAACAGCCAGTCAACACATATTTTGTATGTGTACGTTATATACACTATCCTTAGAGTAAACTAAGGTAGAGACAAGAAAATCGTAAGAAATAGAAAATACATTTATAATACTGTACTATAAAAATTAACATATAAGTGGACCCATATAGTCCAAGCCCATGCTGTCCAAGGGTCAAGTATATATTATGAAGCTTTATACTGGGGCACAGTTGGGTTACATGTTAACCATTTGATCATTAGGTCTTTTAATGTTGTTTGGTGGGACCAGAACAACATTTAATCTATTGGTAATTTCTGAAGTAAAACCCTTCTAAATATTCTAACCAATGACCATTAATTATAAAGTTTTTCCTTATGACTTATTCTATTAACAATTAAAAGAGGTATTGAATCTCTTATTATGTTTGTGAATTTGTGTATTTCTCCTTGAAGTTGTATCAGTTTTTGCTTCAAGTATTTGAAGCTCGGTTATAAGTGCATACGTCTATAAAATTGTTTATTGGTTTTTCTTGATGAATTGACCCCTTTATCAGTATGAAATGAGATTCTGTATTCTGAGTGATATTCTTTATTCTGAAATCTACTTTGATAGTATTAATATGACTTTGATAGTATTAATATGACTTTGTTTTTGGAACATGATTTTTTCCTTATATGAGCTCAGTGTTACTGTTTCCTCTAATTCTTTTTTTTTTTTAAGATTTTATTTATTTATTTGACAGAGATCACAAGTAGGCAGACAGGCAGGCAAAGAGAAAGAGAGGAGGAAGCAGGCTCCCCACCAAGCAGAGAGCCTGATGCGGGACTTGATCCCAGGATCCTGAGATCATGAACTGAGCCAAAGGCAGAGGCTCAACCCACTGAGCCATCCAGGCGCCCTCCTCTAATTCTTTTGGATGATACTTTCCTCTGCTAAGATAGCATCCTCAAATTCAGGCACTGATCATTACTCTACAAATTATTTGAGTGAACTCTCTGTTGATCTCCAGAACTCTCTGTCAAGCTCTTTCTTTTCTAGCACTCTGTTCTGTGAACTCTAGCTTCTTGGGTTTCCCTGGACCCTTGCTCTGTTGCTTTCAATGCAGCCACATCTGCCTAGTGCTGAATTCCCTCTCTCTGAGCCACTGCTTGGGAACCCTCAAGCCAGTAATCTGAGCAACTGTGGGGCTCACTTCAATTGTCTTATCTTGTGCATGTTCTAATATAATGGTGTCATCTAATATATGCCATTCAATAATTGCTTTTTTTACTCAATAATGTAACTAACAATTCTTTCCATGTTGGTATATGTGGAACTAACTCATAATTTTTGGTGACTAGATCATATTATTCAGAATTTGAGTATGATATGGTTTTTTGCCATTTGTCTTTTTTATGAACATTTTTTTCTTAATATTTTGCTGTTGTAAGCTAGATGTGATGAATGCCCATATATATATGCTTTCCTATGCAGTGATGTGGGTATTTCTCTAGGACAGGTAATGAGGGTCATTCAAATTTTATAGGGTCAAATTGCTCTTTCTGTAGCTGTCCCAATTACACTGTTCCAACAAAATATAGAATTATCATTTCTTCACACCTTCATCCCCAATTAATAGAATAAAGGATTATCAAAACAGTTAAAATTATGCATAGAATATCATGTTTATTTTCTCTCCAATGAAACATATGTTCACCTACTTTTCCATTTTTAATCAGGATGTTTGTCTTATTGTTTTCAAAAGAATAGATCCTATATGTCTCTATATTTCTAAATGTGCATGTATGATAATTGTTTTATACTGCAAATATTTTCACTCAGGGTTTCACTTTTTGTGTCTAATTTAAGGTTTTTCTTACTTGAACTTCATAAACATACATTAAAATATTTTCTCCCAATATGTTTTGGGTTAAGATTTATACATTCAAGTTTTGCATGTACCTATTCTTGTTTTTGTGAAAAGTGTAAACTAGGACTCTAAATTCTTTTTTTCCCCTCAAACATATGGGCACTCTTTCCAGCAAAATCAATTGAAGAAGACATCCTTAAAATGGATGTGAAATGCCCCCTCTCTTTATGCATTATCCTCATGGACACAGCCATAGGTTTGAAGGTTTTCCCTGATGTTCTCTCAGTTTATCCTAGCAGTGGCACTATGAAGCAAGCTCATTGGATAATATTGCTGCCTCCCTTTTCTATGTGAAGAAACAGGCTCAGAATTATTTGCTTAAATTTAAACAGCCCTCCTGAAACTGAACAAGCATTCAACTTCCCGTTTTTTAACTCCAAATCCCATGCTCTATTACCTACTCTAAGGTCACGTCCAGTTTATTTTTCTGATTTCTTGGCTCAGTGTGATTTTTAAATAGCTTCCAGCTCTAGACAGATGGTTCTACTTTCCCCTCCTGAAAGAACCTAATCTCAGATAATGTTTGATCTCAGATAACTCAGGTATTTGACATGTCAAAAACTCTACATTTCCCTTTAGATTCCACCCTCCCCAATCTTTAGGGCATGGAGAGACAAACACAAATATGCTCAGTTCCCAGGAGTATACATAAAAAATTAAATAATAATAACTCGGGGAGTTCTTATTTCATGTCCAATGTGAACTCTTTTCCTTTTCTGTGAGGGTTTATAGAGCTTGAAAGATACAGCTAAAGGAAGCTGGAAGGAAGAATGAAGCTCTTTAGCTACCTCCTAAGACCACAGTCCCAGAAGCTTTTTATCTTTAATGAACATGACCCATGAATGATTATGCATCACCAACAATTTTCCCCCATATGTAGCTGATGAGTATGTGAAATGGGGCTTCATTAAAAATAAAAGCAAAGCAATTAGAAGGACTGCAAAACAGAGATCAACACCCATTATCAGACAGAGGAAATGGTACGCTAAAAGAAGTATTAGCTTTGCACCTAGTTTCAATCTACTGCAGGCTATGAAATGATAATCTCTGCTTTTTTTTTTTTCCCTAGTAAATGTCATCTATGTCATTTCTGTTTACAGACGAGTGGGTTTCAATCTTGAAATGCCTATTCTCTGCCTCTATTATAGGAAGAAAAAGATTTTCCTAGCTTGCCTCTGGGAAGGCAATGTTGTCTGCATTTGTATTCTGAACTAGACTAAGGGAAAAAGTATTGAAACAGGGAATTACTCTATGTGTCTGACTGGATTGCAGCTTTGGGAACTGCAAAGAAGGTTTCATGCTAATAGAGAAAGAGTGAGAAAGCGAGAGAGATTATATACTCCTCTACTGTGGTAGAAAGGTAACATCCAAGACATAAAATGCATGGGTGAATGGTTTTCAGCACCACTTTGTACCTTTCCATCTCAACAGCCATCCTAATATATTGAGTAGAATGTCCAAACTTTGGATCCAGGTATGGAAATACTTGTTATTGTGCATTTTTTGGAGCTAGATTTTTAAAGCCCACCTATGAAATATACAGTACTATATAAGTGAATTTGTACAGAAAGAAAATGAATCACAATTATATTATTGAAATATATTTTACTATTGCAAAGGCAGTTCTCTCCTACTAAATTGTAGCATAAAACACAAGATAATGCTAGCAACCATAATGACAAGCAGATTGATATTAATAAGAAATTAGAATTGTGGCAAATAAATGGAGATACACACCTAACCTGAAGTTTTCTTAGCAGATACACACCTAACCTGAAGTTTTCTTAGCTTGCAAGACCCAACCTATGGCTAAAGAGTTGAAAGTTTGTCGAATCTAGACAGATTATTTGCTTACGTGTCTTTTGTGGATGGACTTCGGATAATAGCATGGAGTATGCATTTGCAGAAGAAAGCAATTGTTTTTCTTTTCCACTAATGAATAATCCATCTCACTTTAAATACATATTTAAACTACACAAGAAAGAAAAAAAATAAACTTATTTGTGATATTAGCTTTCAGAAATTAATTCTGTTAATAATGTGGTAAAATTCCCTTAAGCTTATATACTTATTATTTTGAGTTTCTTGGATAACTGTTTACAGTGATAAATCTTGTTAATTATACCTTCCTTTATGATATAAATATTTGCATGTCAGTATAATATTTTTTAAACCACAAATATTTCTTTTGTAAAGACATAAATATTTTAATGGAGTAGTTTCTATCTGGAGGCTCTACTATGGTTTTATCTAGTCCTTTTTCTGGAAATTGATTTCCACTATATTTGTTGCAATTGTTTGTGGTGTACGCTATGGCCTTGCTTCTGACAAAATGAAACTGAGGTCAGTTTTATGGGTCATTCCTGAGGTCTCGTCTCACACAAACTCAGGAACCTCCACTGCTGGAGAAATAGAGTGATAGGAAAGTTCATGCTTCGACCTTTCAAAATAACTGGAAAAAACATGATAGCAAGGACCCTAGTGTTGAAAGCCAAACTTTTAATTTTTAGGAGTCATGGTTTTGCAGAGAAGAAATAGTTCAAAACAAAAAAAAACAAAGCCCCAAACACAGTAACGTGTAGTTTCCACATCAAGGTATACAAGCTGCCCAGGTGTGTGTGCAAGCAGGGCCCGGGGTGCATGCCCCTTCATACCGAAGTTCTATGTCCCTTTCACTTTAGAGTTTTCACATTCTATGGATTTTAATCCAATCTTAATTTTAGTTTTAACCTAACTCTCACTCCAGGGAAGAGTGGGCTTCGTACGCAGGAACATTTTCCTTGGATCATTCACCTTCAGAGAAGGCTGTATCCTCCCAACAGGAACATAAGCCCTGTTAGGGCAGCAAAGATGTGATACAGAACTCCACTCTCATGGTAATCATCTGATACATGAAAAGTAATGTCACTGAACTGAATGGCATTTTGACATGAGAAACTTGCATCAAGGCTGTATCTATATGTACCCCAAAATGGAAGAAACAGGAATTAATTGAACAAAAAACATTCCATGGACATTTCCCCTTGAATTACCAAGGACAACTCCCCTTGAATTCTGCTACATTGTGAGTGCCCAACCAGAAGAAAATTATAATTTTCAGGATGGAAAACCTCTTCGTTACAATGATGCAGTATAACTGTGAATTTGTTGGATTAAAAAAAATGTATATATCCACAAAACTACTGATGTGTCTAAAAGTATCTCTGTTTATTTTTTTCAAAAGAAAAATGTTATATATGATTTAGTTTCTCTTTTTTAAAACATGTGAATCTGCTTAAACAGTAAACAATTCTCATTTTGTGTATCTAAATATAAAAAAATTAAGCTTCAATACTGCCATGCATTGGATAGTTGGATATGTCATATTGAAGATTGTTTTTACTAACTTTACATCTTTTCTATAGAAAGAAATGCATTTTAGTTTGAAAATAAAATAAAATTTAAAGTTCAGAAGTCTAGCATACTGAAACATCACTTATTAATCATTATTATTGAAACTCTGGAGAGAAAAACAGAGTGGCAGAACCTATGTTGAAATGTACAGAAATTGGAAAATGGAGCTCCTCACTTAGAAAACCTTCCAGAGCACTGCACCAGGAATTGATACTTGGGAAAAACCTTTTGAAGTCTCTTTACTATTTCTTTGAGGATGAGCAGATTTAGCAGTCAAATGTCCCAACCTGAATATTTGTGTTCTCCTTATCCACCAAGCCTGTTTCTTCTCCATTGTTTACCATCACAGCTAGAGTTAGCACTCCTGCAATTTTCTATTTTTTTTAAAGATTTTATTTATCTATTGGACAGAGAGAGAGCTCACAAATAGGCATAGAGAAGGGGAAGCAGGCCCGCCCAACAGAGAGCCCGAGGCGGGCCTCGATCCCAGGACCCTGAGATCATGACCTGAGCCGAAGGCAGTGGCCTAATCCACTGAGCCATCCAGGCGCCCCAGCACTCCTGCAATTTGACAGGCATTCCAGGCACTCCCCTCTCCCTTCCTTCACACAACCAAACATCAATCTTACTACTATTCTTTTCACCAGGCATTAGATCCATCCACTCCTCCATAGCCTCCAAATCACTCCGCTTGAGCAGGATATCTGCATTACTGCAAACCTCAAGCCTCCAATATTGATTTTGTAAAATACAATCAGAACTTTTCTCTAACATGCAATCATGATCATATCCTCCTGCTTAAAACCATTCAGCTGGTAACAATTGCTCCGAAAATACTACCCGGACTTTATGGTATGGCTTATAGGATGAAGCTTTATCACTCTTTTTCTGCCCTGAATTCAGCCACCAACCTCCCTCCTTCATTCACTACTGTTTGACTCAACTCTTCCAGCATTTCTGAGCTTCTTGCATCTTCTGGAATTACACAAACTTTTATACTCCTGGGCATTTGCACATGCTTTTCTCTGCCAGAAAAACTCATGGTCCTGCCATAAAAATTTTTATTTCTTATTTTTGATTACTTAATTTGTATTCATGCTTTAGACTAGTGGATTTTAAACACATTTCGAGGCATGATTCATCTTATTATATACATATATATATATATATTTTTTTTTTACTTTGAAGCCCTAAGCTCTCTCACACACAAACACAACTGAAAAAAACATGTTTCATGAAAAAATACTCACACATTTTGTGTGCCATGCAATCTACAGTTTCTATTTTTTTCTACTCTTCTTGATTTGCTAAATTAATTTTTATAGACTCCAATTTGAAAAATATGACTTAAGATCATTTACTTTAGGAAATCTTTCTTGATTCTTTTGAACTAAGTTGATGCTAATGCTCTGTGATTCTACTGGATCTTGGACTCCCATATTATAGCCCTAGACATATTTGGGGTTATGACTTATTTAACTTTCTAGCTTTGCTAAAGACTGAGCATAGAGAGGCCAGCAACGGGGCTATCCTGCTAGCATCAAGCATTCCACACTGAGTTTAGCACCTGCAATCTAAGTGCTTAAAAAATTGAAATTGAGTTATAACAGATTGAAAAGCAAAATATGGTCTGTTTTAATTACTCACACTTTAAAAAAAAAAACAAACTAAAAAACTGAGGAGTAAGTGATTTCACGTATGTCTTCAAAAAACCCAAAGAGGTATAAGAAAGTTTTAATGAAAAAGTTGAAAATTGTAGTAATGAGGAAAAGAGAAATATGTCTTTTTGGCAGTCCTAGGGAGGGCTATATTTCTTCTTGTTTATACTGTTATATATCAGTTATAAACTGCAAAATGCCAGCTTGTACTGGAAGGATATCCTGAGAGCAACATATTATCTCTAGCTATTGTTCTGATGGAATGTGTCCCAAGAGAAATAAGGCATGTACTTTAACATTTAAAACTTAAAACAATTAGTCTTTCTTTCTGTACAAACATTTCAAAAAAAGCTACATTCCCAATTTATGAGTCAGAGGTGATCATAAGTTTGCTTACTTTTTATTCTGAGTGTGAGAAGAAGTGTTACTCTTTACCCAGCTTCAGTCTATGTTTTGGTATGACTTGCCAAGATTTTTCATACACATTTGTGACCTTGATTTAGTTATTTCTAACTCCTTAAATTTTTACAGTGAATTGATTAAACTTAGAAAAAAAAAGTCGGGGATATCTTCAGTGAGTTTTTGGGGTATCTGTTTTTTGGTAAAAATATTTTCTAATCATTTTCATTAGTTTAAGCACCGGATTTACGGGAAATTTAATTCATATGTTTCTACTTCATATATCGTCAAATTATTGCAAAAGAACTTTAAAAACAGCTGTTTCCTCTCCAAACAATGCATTCAGGCTTTGGCTAACCTATCTTCTGCTTTATGTTTTTTGCCAAACACCAAGTGCATGGGCAGGTGAATCAGTGCACCAAATAGGATGTAGTCCTACACTCTATTTTTCTTAATATTGCAATGCACTATATAAGTGATATTAATGAAAATCTATTTCCTCATATAAAGGATCATTTGAGAAGGCCAAACAAACACGGAAATTTTAAGTGAAATTCTTTAACTCTAGCTAAATAAAAATTATCCCATCTACATCACTTAGGATAACCTCTGCTTCAAGAAATGAAAGCTTTACTGAAACTTGCTTAAACCACAGGGAATACATTATCTCACACAACAGAAACCCAGAGATAAATTGGGGCATTTGATAGTGATGTATGGTATGTGATTTCTTTCTATCTCTCAGTTCTGCTGTCTTCCTTCTTCAGGCTGAGAGCAACACAGAGACAGAAGTTTCTTCTATGGTAATGCCCAGAAAAGAAGATCACTTGTTATGCATCTCTTTTCAGCAGGGAGGGGAACTTCTCTATATCCCTCTACCCCAGCAAATTTTTCCTCAAATCACATTGGTCAAAATTGTGTAGCATGTTCTTTGTGAACCAAAAGCTGTCAAGGGGAATGAGATTATGGTCTTTAGACCAATAAGACTTATACTTTGGTTAGAGATGACGGAGTCTTTCTCTAAGGCTCTGGTCAGTTCATGAAGAGTAGATATCTGAACGAAACTGGAGATTTAGGGCAAGGAATAGGAATAAATGCTGAGTAATCAAAAACAACAATAGCAATAAAAATAGGATGCCAGCAGTCTTGTTTATTCCTTATATATAAATATGTAAGTCTGATGAGTATCAGTAAGAGTTCAAATCATTAATACTCAATACACACTGTTTTTTGTAAGATGCCATAAGTTTCACTAAGTTAAAAAAATGATGATGATGATAAAGATGATGATTATTATTTTAAAAGAAATTATTAGCTTCATGTGTTTTTCTTTTTCCTGAATACTCTAGGCAGCTTTTTTGGGCTATGGATAATCAGTTCCAAGAGAGAAAAGAGAATAATTGGGTTAAGCTGAGAAAAGAATTGGTGAAAGCACTCGAAGTCTATGTTAGAAGTTCAGATTTTATTGAAGAGCCACTATTAAGCTTGATTTGTAGTGGGTGTGGAGTTGTGAAATAGGGAATTTTATTAACTAAACATCAGAATAAGATGATTCTTGCCACTTTGTTCAGCAGAACAACACTTGTCTGTTCCACCCATCTGAATCTATCTTTAGGTTCAATTATTGATTTTCATCTTCTGATAAGAAAGAAGTGAGAACTTTTGAAAATGACCTGATTCTGCTTTCCCTCTCTCACTGTCTTGAATAAAAAGGAAACTGAAAGTATAAAATGAGAGGGTGGTTTTCAGGTTATTGGAACGTTCTTCCTGTCCTATTAGAGTTTTTAGATATTTTAAATGTTAAAACAATAATAACATGTTTCTTCAAAATAAAAGGTAAATATGAGTTTCTTCCACATCATTAATTAGTCCTTTGATGGAAATTAAAGTCCATAAAAGAATTGGGGGGGGCACTTTTTAAAATTGGAGAAGACTGCTCATCTGTAAAATGTGAGTATTTGATTAAATAATCACAGCTCTCTTTCAGGTATAAAATTTGATGATTCCATCTGAGTAGGCATATTTAAAAGCAAGAAAGAATATTATGCATTTTCACATCTAGCACTTTTATTCTACTGTAAAAGCTTTTCAAGTCAATTTTAAAATTTACTTTACCAAATGATTCATGCTTTACATTAAAAAAAATTGATCTAGTCTAGTTGGTTTGAGCAAATTAAAGCTTCACCTAAGAAATGGGGAAAAAATGACTGCTATTTTCAAATTCATAAATTTTGTTCCAGTATCCAAAAGAACCAAGTAATAGTTGTATCTGATTACTCATACTTACAATGACATATAGAAAGGTATATGTTTAGCACATGATTAATATTTATTACATTTTAAAACAAAAATATAAAGCATATTAAGTGAAAATTACTATCCATATTTATAGCCTTATGGTCTTAGCATGGTTTCTTTGTGTATGTGGGTCTGTATATATGCAAGCACATGTTTGTGTTTTAAACAGGGCTTTTGAAAAGTAATTATGAATTATTCAGTTTTATTTATTTATTTTGTACCTCTTCCTTTTATTTTTCACTGTTAATTAATGGTAAATTCAAGTCAAAATGACTAACATATTTTTAGGGATATGCCAAAGGTAACTAAGCATAGAGAATACTAGTCACCAAAGTTCTCCTATGCAGCATTATTGTACAACCACTGAAAGTGAACAGAAGAAATGTTTTTACTTGAGGTACTTTTTCTTCTTTCACCCAAGTAAACCCTTATCATCTTCAGATTTTTCATCATGAATCTGTTCCTAAAGATTTACTCTTACTGGACTAGTTTAACTTCCTTTAAAAAATATCTTACAGAATCATTTCCTCCTTCTAGCATTTACTTCTCTGCTCATTTAATTATTTGAATATCTGTTTCACTCACTAACTGTAAGCTTCTGAAGACAAACGCTATGTCTACTATGATTATTATTGAACACACATTACCTACCATACAGCTTAATATAAAATAAATGCCCCCCCCATTTGGGTGAATGAAGCAGTAAAAAGTAAACAAAACCAGAATATTTTGTGCTGGTCTTCACAAAAACAATCTGAAGTAGTTGATATATTCTTTACCTTGTAAAACTATAGTAAACTATTTTCTTACATTTACATTTGTAATGGTGTATCACCCTTAATGTCAAGCACAAATAAATGCTCTGTGAATGTAGTATAAAATAAATCTATCAGCGTAATAGTTTATAAATAAACAAAACTAATTATTCACTTCATCCTTCCCTTTTCATGTTCCATTTTTTTTTAAAGATTTTATTTATTTATTTGACAGAGAGAGAGAGAGCGCGAGCACAGGCAGACAGAGTGGCAGGCAGAGGCAGAGGGAGAAGCAGGCTCCCTGCCAAGCAAGGAGCCCGATGTGGGACTCGATCCCAGGACGCTGGGATCATGACCTGAGCCGAAGGCAGAGGCTTCAACTCACTGAGCCACCCAGGCGTCCCTTCATGTTCCATTTTATCTCTTTCCTCACTTACCCATTGGGTTGATTTGATCTTGATTATCTCTAATGCATCCATCTCCTGCTTTCCCGGTTGCTTCATTTCTAATCTGGACTCAAAACAAGAACAAGCTACCTGATCTCTGTGTCTCATTTCTTCCTTATTCATCGATTACTTCTTAATGATGCTGAAATTACTTTCCTAACACATATATCTCTTCAGTATTTTTTCTTGTTTTACCTATAATTCACCATGAATTTCATATTTGGAATGGTTTAAAAGGCAATCATAATTTAAACATTACTGTCCTCCTCATTTCTTCAAGTTTAACACCCTTCATCTATACCCACATGCTCTTCATTCTGCCGTAACTGTTCTCCGTTGCCCCTCTTTGCCCCTTAATGCTCTGTTAATCATATTTTCTCATGGAAGAGTTTTCTTAAGGCAGCAGATGACAGGAACAATAAGTAAAAAACAAGTGACATGGGTTTTAATTTCAGACTCTGATTCTATGTGATTGAATCTTAGAAGACTGATTCTTTGTGCAATCTGAAACCAAATTTTTCTTATGTAAAATGGATACTTAAAAACAAACAGGGGCGCCTGGGTGGCTCAGTGAGTTGAAGCCTCTGCCTTCGGCTCAGGTTGTGGTCCCGGGGTGGTCCCGGAGCCCCGCATCGGGCTCTCTGCTCGGCGGGGAGCCTGCTTCCCTTCCTCTCTCTCTGCCTGCTTGTGGTCTCTGTCTGTCAGGTGAATGAATGAAATCTTTAAAACAAACAAACAAACAAAAAACGTAGTTACACTTTCTTTCTCTAATATGCTTCAGTGAGAAAGAATCACTCCCTTCTGTTTCTGAGGTTCTTTTTTTTTTTTTTTTAAGATTTTTATTTATTCATTTGACAGATAGAGACCACAAGTATGCAGAGCAGCAGGCAGAGAGAAAGAGGAGGAAGCAGGCTCCCCTCTGAGCAGAGAGCCTGATGCGGGACTCAATCCCAGGACCCTGAGATCATGACCTGAGCCTAAGGCAGAGGCTTTAACCCACTGAGCCACCCAGACACCCTGTTTTGAGGTTTTTATTCAATATCTCTCTTAAAGTTTTTGTTACATATGTATTTTAAAGACATTTCTTTTCTGACTTCACTGGATACATTATGAAGAAAATTTATATCTTACACTTGTTTAACTTTTAAGTACATGAGACACATACCAGATATTTAATAAATTATTGTTCAGTTACAGAATGAACATAAAATATTTGTTTAATCAAAATATCAATATATATTGATACATGATAAAAGTAGTCAAAATATTTGATTGACAAATCCTAAATTCATTTATAATTACTTTAGAATGTATATTTTTATGAATTACAAATACTTTTTATGAGTTGCAAACATTTAGGGCCGTAAAATATGGCTTCCATAGTAGGTGTCTGTTCTGCACATATTAACTCTAAACTCTTTCAAAACTTTTTGAAAAAGATATTCTTAAACTTATCCATGTATTATTTTTGAAGACACATATTGTCCTGCTAATAATATTCTACTTTTTTGACTTCATGAAATGATAGATTGCTTGATTTTATAATTAATACAATTTAAAATAGTCTCTAACATAATACAATATAGCTTTCAAATTACAAAAAATAGTGCCCAGAGGATTCTGTGTGCTCCAACATAAATGGAATTATAAGAGATGCAATAACTATGATTGTTCTGCAAATTAGAAAGAGCAAAAATATCACAAACTCAAGAAATGGCATTGAAAATGGTCATTTCTTTTTCCATTTAGACCTTCAGGGGACAAATTAAATGCAAGATCTAGACTAATTTTACAATGGCTACCATCTATTATTCTTACTGCCAGGGGAAAAGAAAAAAGCATGATTGGATTTGGCTGAACATCTACAGCCATACTGGGTATAATAATAACAATAAATGTTTCTCTCTGAACTGAAGTTGTGCTAATTATTGAACAGTGCTCTAAATCACAGTACGGATGGTCTCCTATACTGATATTTCTATACAATAAATTATTTCCTCTGACTTGTTTGGACATCAAGGCCAATAAGATTTTACAGTCAATTATAATATATATTATCCTAATATATGCTATTGCCAGATTACACTGGAGAATTCCTAAACTGACCTGCACCAGCACCTCAGGTCCTTAGTGTTGACCAGGCTTACAAATATAAGCCAAGCAGTGGACAGGGAAAAACAGGATAAAAGAAGAAACATAACATTTCTGACAAATGTCAAGTTTCTGGTTTCAGTTTTTCCTACTTCTCCTTATATATCTATCCTTGGACTCAATTACCCACTCCTGTATCCTAATGGTGACCCCTTTCCCATTTTTCTTAACCTAAATCAACTTGCCTTCTGTTACTTGTAGCCAATCCTAATATATTCTCTGTATCTGTTTTTAAAAGGATTAGAAATAATCTGTTTAAAATGTTTGAATGGTGTTTTGCACATGGTAGATATTCTTTCTTAACAATTGTAATTGTCTATATTTTAGAATGTCTACTGGGTTACTATGAAACTATTTTGTGAAAAAACATTAAATGCAGACTAGAATTCCATCTGGGTGTCTGTTCTGAAATTGTCAGTGCTAAAACAGACTACTGGTTGCCAGAGATTCCATGATACCTTAAAATTGGCATTAAAATACTTGTAGGGAAGCATGGCAACATCTCTGGTTTTCCTCAATTACCCTTCTCTTCTTGGGTGGTATGTCTTTCAGTTTTATGCTGCTGCTAAGGGATTTTATGAGATAAAGATGATCATTGTTTTATTTTGTATGTTTTCCTTTGCAGTGTATGAACTTGAAAATGAAACTTCAGGATCTCAGAGTTTCAGCAGTAAGACAGGGAAGGTACTTGAGTGTGGTGACTCTCCAGGAGGTGCTTCACAACTCTTGAAACCTAAAGAATTATAGGTCCCCAAAGAGTCTATACAATAGCAAGTAAGCATACAATGTATTACAGGTAGACAACCAAAAAGTGCTAAAATATTGACTTAGTTAAGTATTTTTTAGGCATCTACTATATAGCCTGTATTCTCTTAGAAAATTCAGTTTTTTAAATATGAATATCCAGGGCACTTAAGGACCTCATGGTCTAATGGGAAAGCAGATGATAAAATTGATTAGAAATGCAATGCAACAATTCTATAAGAGTTCTAGCAATAGGTAGTGAGAATACTTATAAAAAGGAATTAATTCTGGCAGTAAATAATAAGTTAATTTTTAAATGTAAGAATTATACTTTCCTTACCTACTACTCCTTAATTTATGCTTAGAGTCTGCCCTCTAGAATTCCTGTTTGTTGGAATACAGTGATACTTTCTGTATTGGACAGATGCCTATATATAGATAAATACCCAAAGTATAAGCTAAGAGTCTTGAAAGTTGTCATGGAAGAGACATAATTGGATTTGGGTGTACAGGGGTTACTATTTTTAATTAAATATCTTATAAAACATTTTAACTCTTTAAACTATGTGCATAAATAACTTTGATAAAAATACAAATAATTTTTTTAAATAGGAGAGAGAGCCAGAGAATGAGAATTGAGGAATGAAGTAGCAAATTAGAAGAAGAGGTAACAGGTAGTAAACAAGAAAAAGTAAACACTATCATTGGTTAACTTCAAAATGTTGAAAATATTGACTTCCCATAGGGAATTATTTATTATTTTATTTATTTATTTATTATTTATTTATAAAAAAAGGTAATCTCAGAAAGCTATAGGACTCAGGTTGGATTTGCTCATGGTAATACATTTATATAATCAAAATACATTAGGATTTTAATGGATATAAGTCATAAATCATCTGAGTTTGAAATTTTCTTTAAAAATTGAAGGCATTTGTAAAAAATTGAAAGTCTGATTGTACTTTTCATTATTCATTTTTTTTTTCAATGAAAGCGAAGATATCTAGAAGCCAGAAAGAAACTGTATGGTAAATAAAACATGAATTGAAGTAAAACAATTATACTAATTCAACCAGGTTCTGTGACTTTTTTTTTTCTTAAGTGCATTTTATCCCATTTAAAACCATAAGGAAAATTACTTTTGACACTTGTATCTATTCAATGAACCTAATTTATCAAACTATGCAAGATTCTTCTATAAGGAAAAATGTACAAGGAATTATGAATTAATTCTGCTCAAGAAATACATGCAAAATACCAAATTAATTAAATAGTTTGTGGCCAAAAATTAATGCAACATGAAAAATATTTATGTGGCACATTTGGATAAAATAATTTTGTTAAGATCAACATATTGTCTCTTGAAAATCATTTAGCTCACCATCAAAGTTGATATTTTTGTTGTTTTTGTATAAATAATACATCTAGTTTATACTCATGCATTAATTTTCTTTGCATATCCTGACACATAAAACATAAAACATACTGGAAAATCTAATAATCTCTTTTCTAATAACATGGATTGATTAGAGGTAAAATGTCTATTAAAATGAGCAAAATAGCCTTACTTTTTTTGGTGGTCTTAGAATCTTCCTTACATCTGTTTTTTGGGGTTGTTTTGTTTGTTTTTTAAGAATCAGTGCTTATTTCCTGTTTACATATATCATGGATAATTTACAGGTACTTTAAGAATTAAGAAGTTATTCTTATGCAATTCATGGATAATTATTTTTAAAAATTACTATAAAGACAATTTGTCTAATAAAACAATGCTAATCAATTAAAAGGCAAAACAATTTTAATGTTACTCTTTTACCCCTTTGTCTCACTGGTGATAAGGACAATAAAGATGGAGCTAACAGATTGTGTCTATAGTGGGCAAGCCATAGGGTCTTCTCCATGATTTTTGAAACATAGTACCTGTCCCTAGAGGGTTGGTGGAAACTGTGATCTGCTTTTAACCAACAGAATATGCCAAGTTAATTGGATATCAATCCTATAATTACATTAAGTTATATTGAAAAGGTTAAGGGGTTTTTCAAATATAATTATGGTCTTTAACTAGATGTCTTTGAATAATCAAAGAAGTTATCTTAGGTGGGCCTCACCTAATCAGGCGAAGCCTATAAAAAGCAGGCCTAGACGTTCCTTAAAGGTAAGGATTCAGATTGAAGAGATTTCTTTGTGGCTCTGAAGAAGTAATCTGCCAGGAATTTTACAGTCTCAGGGTAATGAGTTCTGCTCAAACCTCCAAGCCTGGAGCCTGATCCTTCCTAGTCCAGCCTACTGATATGGGTACAGATCAGCTGACACCTTGACAGACCCTGAGCAGAGGAGCCCACTAAGCTGTGCCCAGACTTCTGACCTAGAGACATCATGAAATAATAAAATGAGTGTTGCTTTAAGCTGCCAGGTTTTTGGTAATTTGTTACACAGCATATAAAGCTAATACAAAGCCTCTTACAAAAAACTTCTAAAAAAAGACCAGATGTCTTTACATTTCCAAAGCAACCCTCAATTTTTAAAATGAACTATTTTAATGTTTCATCCAACCCTCACTATAATGTCAAAACAGTATATTTTTGCTACTAGGCAACCACTTTCCTCCATAATTTCTGCTAAGAAATATTCAATGTTTTTCAGCACTTTCTCATTCTTTAATGCATGGTAGGGGAAAAAATACAGAAAGAAAAAAAAAGAAAAAAGATGAAGCTATGGGCAGAACCTCCATGGTTTCCATTAACGTTTTTTTTCCCCTTGACTAGATTTTTTTTTTTTTTTTTTTTGCTTTTTCTGTTGCTATTCACCTCATACTTGCAACACATCCCACATACCATTCCATTTTGATTTTCACTCTGTTTCTGTCATGTCAGTCAGACTGTAATGGAGAGGAATAAATAATATAACATTTTACTGCTTGCCAATATAAATGTATTCCCAATCCATCAATCAGTGCTAGGACATCCCAGGCAGGTCGGTATGCCGGTTAATCAGACTGACATGATTTTGAGCACTATGTTTATTTCTAGCTACATGACCTTGGAAATTTTTAAGATTTTTTGAACCTCTGTTTTCCTATACATAAAATGGGGATAAAATGTCTTTATCATGTTGGCATTGTGATTAAAATTCACAAAATATTTAACAGGGCACCTGCTGTATATTAAGAGCTCAATGTATAGTAACCATTTCTGAATATTGATTGTTTAATAGTCACTAAACTTGGCTCCCTTCTCCCTCCTCTTTCTGCTCTTTCTCTCAGTCAGGATGCACACTTAATTATCACAGTGATTATCATAGTAAGGATGCAAGATGAACCTCCTTGTTTCTGTTATAGAAAGGAAGAAATTAAATCTAAGAAAATTAAATGTAAGAAAATTAAGGGCTTTCCCAAGCTTATGTAAATAGTGAAGATCACAACTAAGAAATAAACCTAAGACCTTGAATTCCATTTTCACTTAGTTTTCATTTCAACTGCCACATCTGTGTCCTTTTAACATCCTGAGGCTATACTACTGAAATGATCTATTTCCAAAAAATATTCAGTTCTAAAAAAATAAAAATAGAAAGAAGAAAGAAAGTCTATATCCCAGGAAATTTTAAACCCCAAAGTAACTTATAGACCTTAAATAAATATATTTGGGACCATAAATGTAGCCACCTATTATTGGGTCAATTTAAAAGCACATTAAATGAACCAAAAAGCCTAATTCAAATCATGAAGTCATCTAAAGTTTATTGGTGATTAATGTATTAGCATAGTATATATATACTTGACATATATATGTATATGTATATGTATATGTATATAAAAACAATATTTATTACACATTTATAAATATAAATTCTTTAATAAGATAGTCCTGAGGAAAAGAAACATGAGACAAAGAGAACATTTGAAATTCACTGTTTTTTGGCTTTTTAAGTGTTCATTTTAATTCCATTTAGTTAACACACATTGTTATATTAGTTTCAGGTGTACAATTTGGTAATTCAAGAATTCCATACATCACCCAGTTCTCATTATGACAAGTGCACTCTATCACCTATTAATTTATTTTTTATTCCCATCCCCCCACCCACCATTCCATCAGTTTGTGCTCT
>RCUC01119568.1:0-41128 GCA_003697995.1 Taxidea taxus jeffersonii | reverse complement strand
GGTGCCTCCCCCAAGGTCCTGACCTCTAGAGCTCGGGCAGTCCACATCCTATGACTGGTCAATGACTGGTCACTGAGAGGGTCTGATGGCCAGTCTCCTTGCTTCCCCTGGAGACAACACTGAAGAGTCAGTGGGATCAGCGGAGGCCTCTGTATCACAGTCCAGCTCCTTCCTTGCCCCAAACTGGTTCCTCACCCTCACTTACAGGTGTTGTTCCTGAGAATACTCTCCCCCAAACAGTCTGCATGCAAGTCTCCTCTCCTGAGTCTTTTACAGAAAACCCCACCTAAGATAAGAGACAACTCAGAAAATTCTTATTAGGTAAAGCTGCCATATTCTCATATTGCCAGAGCCTGCTTTCCAGATAGAAAACACTAGTCACCTTGGAGCAAGTCTTTGCTTGAAGAATCACCTCGATTCTCCCTCTGGGTTTTTTGTTTTGTTTGTTTTTTATTTTTTATTTTTTATTTTTTTGCTGGTGGTGGTGGTGGTGGTTGGTTTGTTTTTGTTTGTTTGTTTGTTTGTTTTGTAAATATAGCAAAGAAGGTACCCTTTGCTTTAAAGGAAGAGAGTAATAGAACATTCTTTGCAGCATGAGAAAGCCTGCCCCACTAAATCATTCCAGCATATGCAGCTGGTCCGCTAAGGAGAAAAGGGGTATTTTGCATAGCAGACTAGGAGCTTCCCAGGAAGGGAGGAATAGAGACTTGAACCCTCTCCCAGGAGAGGGTCATTGTTATCATAAACCCCTCTGATAAATGGGATGGTCCCTACTCAGGTCCCCTGGTGAGAGAGGAGGAAAAGGCCCCAAAGAGGAACTTAACCAGAGCGAAGGGAGAGTCCCTAGAAAGCCCCTCCTGTCTTGGGTGACCTGGTATGCAGGCTGGGCTTTGACAGAAAAGATGAGCCCAAGACTGGAAGTTAAAAAGTCAAAGAGAAACATTTCTAACTCAGGATGACTCTGAGGGATCTTCCCTCAGAGGACAATGAGGAATATGACATGCAAAGCTGTTCATCCCTGTAGTAGACAAACATACTATTTTATAAAACTAACTTTTAATATTGACCCCATAGAATAGTAACAGAGTCAATCACAGAGTAAAATTGGGGCCTATTAGGGGGCTGATGGTGTTTTGTAGCTCTCATTTTCAAATTCAGGCAACCAGAGTCCCACTAATCAGGGAAAGGAGGCTATGAGCAATTTGTTTCACACCCAGAAGAAATCCAATAGTATTGGTACTTTAATCTCATAGAAGGGGCTGTACAGGTGGCAAATAATTCCAAAACAATGTGAGGAGTATTTTAGGATGAGGAATGCCTGCTTCCAGAGAGAAAGCCTTCCTAGAGGAAAAGTAGCAAGCCAAGTGTGGTAGGCTGAGCAAGAGTCAGAAGATGAATGATGAGAGGTGGTCATTGGTCACAAGGGCATCCAAGACTTCCCAGGATAAAAGCACAGAGGCAGGAAGGCATATTGTCCCTGAACGTACATAATCTTTGTGGATTTGGACCCCAAGAGGCTCGAAAGCAGTAACTGGAGACAGGGTGAGACAACAGAAAACCTAGAAGCCAGGACAAGACATTGCAACTTGCCCAGGTTACCACATCTTGTCTAGAAAAGCTGCAGTTCCTGACTTTTATCAGACAGACCCCGATTTCTTAAGTTGGCAATTTTTCAAAAAAAAATTTTTTTTAAGTTGTGGGAGTTAGACAAAACATGTTTAGATTTGCCCACAGGCCTCTTGTTCAGGACTTCTGTTAGAGTGAAGAACAGATAAGTGGAAAGATCCTATCTCATATTAAAAGTTCACTCTTGGCAGTATAATTAGAGAAAGAGAAGAGACAGGGAGATGGTTAATTCAACAATAAATCTGCTGAGACTTGTGTGTGTGACAAGAGCTGGCAGCACAATATTGGGTTGTGGACCCTAAGCTTGGTGCAGGAGGCAAATTGAATGAACAATCACATGAATGTGTGAGTACTCACTATGAGCTTACTCCAGGGAAGAAAGATAGGGGAGGGCCTACTTTATGGCTACTTTAGGGCCTACTTTACGGGGCGCCTGGGTGGCTCAGTGGGTTAAACCTCTGCCTTCGGCTCAGGTCATGATCTCAGGGTCCTGGGATCGAGCCCCGAATTGGGCGCTCTGCTCAGCGGGGAGCCTGCTTCCCCCTCTCTCTCTGCCTGCCTCTCTGCCTTCTTGTGATCTTTCTCTCTGTCAAATAAACAAATAAAATCTTAAAAAAAAAAGATGGACGAGAACAGAGTGAAGGGATATTTGGAAAGTTTGGTAACAATTGAGCTGGGAGAGAAAAGAGAGGGGGGAGTTTCAAGGTCTTATTTGGGAGAGTGGCTAGATGCTGTTTTAGAAACAAACTGATCACTGGGACCTTTGCCACTATCGAGAGTTCCATAAACAGAGTGAGCATGGCTTCAACAGATGATGCAAAAAAACACAAGTTAAGACCTACCTTTTCATTTCCGTCCTCTTACTGAGCCCTCTAAACAGTCCTATTCATCCCTTTCTGGAGATATTACCAGCCCTGCCTAGTTCACAAGGATTAGTCAGGCTGCTTCCGAGAAACAAAACCAACAGGAGTATATAGAGAGAAGGAGAGAGAGAGAGAGAGGTTTATAATAAGGATAGGTTCACATGAGCACAGAGGCTGACAAGGCCCCGGATCAGCAGGCTGGAGACCCAGGGAATCAATGGCGTATTTCTGGTCCAAAAGCCAGTGGGCTCAAGACACAAGACAGCCCATGTTTCAGATCAAGTCCAAACGTAGGAAAAAGCCCAGAGTCCCATCTCAAAGGCAGTCAGGCAGAGGACTTGGTTGAGGAAAAGTCAGCTCTTTTGTTCTGTTCAGGCCTCCAACAGATTAGATGAGGTCCCACCCACAGTAGGGAGAGCAATTTGTCTTACTCACTCTATGGATTCAGATATTAATCTCATCCAGAAACATCTTCACGGAAGCATCCGGAATAATGTTGGACCAAATATCTGGACACCCTGTGACCCAGTCAAGTTCACACATAAAATTAACCATCACAGGACTTTTGAGTATAAAATGAAATAACTGATTTGAAACTATCTTAGACAGTTCAGGGAACCTACAAATATAGTACAGTAAGCAGAGAAAGTATTCATTGCTTATAAGCGATTGTTGGATATTCTCCTATAAATCCATCGCCTCTGCTTTCCTGGGTGTGGAAGACTGGTCTCTGCCCGGAGCAGTACCTGCGCTCCCTGAGCCTCTGGTGTCTGGCTTGGAGACAGAGCAGAAGACCAGGAACCAGAGGAGACAAAGATTGGGCGGTGCACTTACTCCCATGGAAGCTTAGGTCCTGTTGGTGTCCGGTCTTCCTTGACTACGGCTCCCTCCCCTGCCCTATCAGGCCTAGAGCTAATAGCTTCCCTCTGCTTGAGTTTCTGGGTGCTTCTCCACCTCTGGTTGGGCTCTTACCCTCTCAGAGAGCAGGTCCCCAGTAACTGTCTTGATAAATATTAATATTAAATTCATCCCTGAGCTCTCAGAGGACGTTCTTATTAATTCTATCTCTAATCTCAAATCAATTCGTGCCATTTTTTTCTTTTAATAATCACCACTTTAAGAAACTCAAGAGGGACGCCTGGGTGGCTCAGTGGGTTGGGCCGCTGCCTTCGCTTGCGTCATGATCCCAGAGTCCTGGGATTGAGTCCCGCATCGGGCTCTCTGCTCGGCGGGGAGCCTGCTTCTCCCCTCCCCTCTCTGCCTGCCTCTCTGCCTACTTGTGTGATCTCTGTCTGTCAAATAAATAAATAAAATCTTTTTAAAAAAAGATTAAAAAAAAGAAACTCAAGAAACTGTCATAAGGCAAAGGGAAGAGTGAGCTACTTTTGCAAGGAGTGCCTGAAGCTAAGGGACAGATGGCATGCACACATATTAAAGCTCCTGATAACAGTAGGCATTTGCATATCGTAACTTCAAATACTTGGTCACATCCTGGGGTAAGAAGGGCTTGAGCACTACTTGGGTGGTGACAGTCCTCAGCCACAGCAAGGTTTTCGGGTTTGGTGGCAGGGTCTCAGCCAGCTCCCGGAGGGCTGTCTCCTCTGGGGCCTTGAGGACCACCTTGCGCATGCTCTGTGGGCCCCGGACTCCCGCCACTTGGTGCGGGTGGTGGCGGGCGGTGGCTGGGTGATAAGCCTGCGCTACTGAGGCCCCCACTGACCAGGAGAACGGAGCCTGCGATAGATCCTTTAATAACAGCAACTACTGCACCAGGAACTGTGGCTTTGTGCCCGAGGCTGCGATCTTCCTGACCTATTGCTTGCCATCCCCACTGCTGGTACCCACATCCATGCCACCATCTGTCTTCTGGGGGACTGCAGTGGCTCCTGTACCAGGTATTTATCTATGGTCTCCGAGATCCCCTTCTAAGCTCTTCTCTGTAATATGGATTTGGGACAATGCAAAGTTCATTCCCCTCTTCCCCGCTCTTACCTCCCAGCTAGCCAGCCTCCTGCTGGGTCTGGCGCTGTGAAGCATTAGAAGGATACAGAAAAGTGGAAAGAAGGGAGAAGAAGCTTCTTTCCTGTTTTATGGTGTTGCCCCAGTGGCAGCATGTAATTGGCCCCAGGGACTTGGAGTACTCCCAGCACCCCAGGGGCCAGTCCTGCCCACTCCCTCACCTGCTGAGCAGCACCGATGAGAGATGGGAGAACTACAGAGCCACGCTCCCTGGGTGAGAGCGCCGGCCAGGGAGCTGCCCCTCCTCGGAGCTCTGAGCGGTTGGCTTCCCTCTGTGATCCCCATCTCCGCACCAGCTCTAGGAAGCCCCTCCTCCAAGCTCCTAGGAGCCCAAAGGAGCTGCAGGTTGCAGTTACCAATCCCTGGCTTATTACTCTCTTCCTTTTTTTCTTGTACTTTCCCTTTTACTTTCAGCCTTCTAAGGCCTGTGAAAAGCAATTCTATTAAAGCCCCTCTGTTTGAAATACCTTTCTGATTGGCCCTTGGCTGATGCACTTTTTAAGCCATTTTCCGCTTATCAGCCAGTTACCTTCTGAAATGGTGCCTCTGATCGCATCACTCCCCAACCCTGCCCTCAAGGTGCTTAGTTTCTAACAGCGGAAACCAGCGCCGGCTGACTTCTGAACAGAAGAGGAATTTATTGAAACTGGGGAACTCGGAGAGAATGAAGAGGAAGACAGAAGACCAAAGTGCAGAGGAAGGCTTGCACAGTGAAGCTGCTAGAATGGTTTGCTGAGAGGGCAGCCCCTGCTTCCCTCCCACGGGACGCTTAGGGCCACCGGGGCCGGCAGCCATCCATCAACGTATGCTGGACCCTGCTGCCCTGGCTCGCGCATCTCTGCACCGTCCTGACAGCACCATGGCTGAGACACACTCTGATGATCCAAAGTCCCACAATGCGGCACCAGATCGGCCTTGTTCTAAATGTTAGGTGAGGCCTTCTCATCCCTTTGAAGCCTTGGCTTCTGGAGCAAGAACTGGGACCCTGCCTTTCATTATTTTGTGGTTACCACAAAGAAAAAGAGCTTCGGCATGCTGGCCAGCCAGTGACAAATGTCTGCCAGACTGCCTAAAACCCTCCAATGGCTTCCCCTGCCACCTAGAGCAAAATCCCCTAACTGGGCCTTCACAGCTGGCACAATCTGGCCCATCAAGCTTTCGGACCTTACCCCACGCCATTCTCCTGGCTCGTGTTCCTGTCACATGGACTTTCTGTCTATCCTTTGAACATGCCACACTCATTCCGACCCTCAGTCTGGAAGGCCCTTCCCTGATCTTTCCAAGGGACCTCCTTTTCACTATTAAGTCTCAGCTCAAACACCTCCTCAGCGAAACCTTCCTAAAGGAAACCACATCTTTCCTCTGCATCCCAGGTTTGCCCTGATATCTTCTTGTGTGTTTATTTGTTAGTTTGTTCATTTTCTGCCTTGCTTTCTGCAGAAGGTGACTCCTACCTTGTCTGTCATTGCTACAGTCTCCCTGGGCACTGGGGAGCGTGCCTGGTGCAGAACAGGTGCCGAATGTTTGTTGAATGAATGCATGGATGGCTGGAGAGCATAAGTCTGTTTAGGATGGAGCTCTTCTCGATGATGAAAGAAGCAAAACACTTTCATAATGGAAGCAACGCCAAATGGGATCCCACGAATGCTTTTTAAAATCATTAACTTTCTGGAATCCATTCATGACATTTCTTTTGGAAGTTTTACTAAGGAGTTAGGAATCTTAGTAGGTCCTAATAAGTCTGTTTTGATCTTCTGGAGAAGCCATGGGTTTCCTTCTGATGACTACCAGCTTGTAGTCCTCCATTCTATCAATTAAAGTCAAAGGAAAAATTGAGGCAGGGAAAACCACAAAGTGCACCTTATTCATTCTGAGTATGAAAGAGGCCATAGAGTTACAACTGGTACAAAGATAATACAATTGTTGCACAGATTCAGTGTCAGACACACCTGAGTTCTACTTCCACATCTAATTCTTATTAGCTGTATGTTGCTGGCTCTGCCACTTTAGCTGGGTGACCTTGGGCAAGTCACTGAATCTCTCTTTGCTTCACCTTCTGTGTCTGCAAAATGGGAATAACAACAGCACCTACATTGTAGTGTTGTTGTGAGGACAAAATTAGTCAATATATAGAGACGACTTAGAAAAGTGTCTGGCATATGTGCTTTGATAAATCACCATATAAGCATGAGCTGTTATTATTGCTAGGATTGTGTCTGTTGGTTGAGAAAAGAAACTTGACCAAGATAGAAATTTATTGATGTCTCGTATATGTTAGAGGTAGGCAGCCCAAGGCTGATGTAGCCATTTCACAGTCATCAGGGATCAAAATTCCTTCTTTCTCCACTATCATCTAACATATAAGTTATAGCCTCAAAGCACAAGATGGCTCCTGAAGCTCCTGTCACCATGTCTGCATTCCAGGCATCAGGAAGAAGGCTAAAGAAGGACCTCATGGCAGAGTCAACACCCGTTAAAGAACCTTCCCAGAGGACCCACACAGTGTTCTCACTAGCCAGAACCAGACAACATGGCCACACGTAGCTGGAAGGGGCACAGGAAAATGCAGTTTTCACTGGGCACATTACCATCCCAAGTAAAATTGGCCTGTGTTCTGAAGAAAAAAGAGAGAATGGATATTGCACCTTGTGCGAGTTATTTAAGCACCCCCCCATTTTAGTGTTTTTTTTTTTTTTTCATTTGTACAGTGGGAACAATGGTACTTATCTCCTACAGCTAACTGGAAGGTTACATGAAATAAAGTCTAAAAACCGCTAGCACAGTGCCCAGCACATACTAACTAAACCTCAGCCGTATCATAAGAAGGACAAAATGTATGTCTGAATACTTCTAAAAAGAAGCTAGGCAAAACCAAAAGAACCAAAAGTAGAAAAAAAATATCCCTGCAAATAAAGAACTGATTCACTCCAGAAAGAAACCTACTCTGTCCACAAGTTCTTCCACCTTCATTACTTTGGCGCTCTTTATCTCAACTGGCTTTCAACTGATAAAGTTCCAGCTTTAAATATCACATCACCTTGCCATCTGACTAACAAAGGGCCACTATGTGTCTGGGAGGGACCATCTCAAACTCACGGTTCTGAATCCTTCTGGTCTCACCCACCGTCCAACTTCCGTCCAACTGTGTCCAGGGTCCTAGACCAGTGGCTTATGAACCTGGCTGATCCGAAGAGTCACTCACCTGAGGTTTGTGAAAATACAGCCTCCCAGTCCCCACTGCAGGAATCAACCTGAAAGACTTCTACATCTGCCTCAGCTGTGTCAAACGGGCTCTGGGATTTTGGACTAAATGACTCACCAGCTTGAACGCTTACATAATACAAATGAACCTACTTTGAAACACAAACACTGACTGAACGTTATGAGGGCCAGGCACTGTTCTAAGCCCGTTCTAACTCATTCAGGTACTGTGATTCCCCTTTGTGCGGATCAGGAAACTGAGGCACTGAGAGGCTAAGCAAGTTGCTCAAGGTCATGAAGAAACCAGGAGCTGACATTCAGCCCAGACAGTCTGGCTTCTGAAAGTCTGTGTGCTTAACCCCTATCCCTTCCACGCTCCAATCTATATAGAAGAGTTGAGGCACTCCAATACAAATTATACAAATCTGAACAGACTTTCTCTTGGCATCTATCAAGTAAATTGCAAAATATTCTTACTCATGATGGTTTATCTTTCCAAGCATGCTTCCGCACAGGTAAGTGCATTATAAAAATATTTCAAGGCAAGCATCAAAAATGGTGTCGAAACGATATTTTTATGTGTGTGTATGCTTGCAATGGGTGTTCTTTACGTAAGGAAATATATCTGCACACACATATATACACATATGTGCTGTAGAGGGAGGCCCATAGAAAGTCTAAGGGAAAATGTAGCAACATGTGACAGTTAATTCTGTGTGGTGTTTACTTATCTGAAAGACACATTGAATTTTGCCTAATAAAAAATTCTTAAATTTTAAAGAAAGGGCATTTTATATATTTTGAAGCAAAGAAAGTAAAAACAGCAGCTATATCCTATTTTCTTGGTGAGCCTTACAAGCCCTTCATTTGAAATTCCTCCTGTAAGATCCTTCATAAAGAAACCTGAGGGGTGCCTGTGTGACTCAGTCATTAATTGTCTGCCTTCGGCTCAGGTCACAACCCAGGGTCCTGGGATGGAGCCCCGCATTGTGCTCCCTGCTCGGTGGGAAGCCTGCTTCTCCCTCTCCCACTCCCCTTGTGTTCCTGCTCTCGCTGTCTCTCTCTGTCAAATAAATAAATAAAATCTTTAAATTAAAAAAAAAAAAAAAGAGGGACTCCTGGGTGGCTCAGTGGGTTAAAGTCTCTGCCTTCGGCTCGGGTCGTGATCTCAGGGTCCTGGAATGGAGCCCTGCGTCGGGCTCTCTGGTCGGTGGGGAGCCTGCTTCCCTTCCTCTCTCTGTCTGCCTCTCTGTCTACTTGTGATCTCTGTCTGTCAAATAAATAAATAATTAAAATCTTTAAATAAATAAAGAAAGAAAGAAATACATAAAAAGAAATCTGATGGAAAGTCTGGATTACAGGTATGTTTGCCTGGTGTCCAAGCTATTGGTTTTAGAGTGTAATGGATGCGGGTTCAGATCCTAGCTGACATCTATGTCAGACAGGTTACTGAATGGCCCAGCCTGACGCACGCTCAGTGTAAAGGTCCAGGGGCTGATCCTTTCACAGGGCTGAACACACATATACAGGTGCTTAATTAAGGCAACGACCATGGTTAGCAAGAAGCAATCATCATCAAAACATAACTCAGAATTGTTAAATGTCAATCGCCAAACCAGCACCTTTTGGCTACTAATAAGGACTATAAATAATTTATTAATTAGAATTAAGCGTCCACTTCTGTGAAGAGGTTTGAGGGATGGTAAAGGTCAGGCTGCCTTCGGGGATCCCGGCGAGGTCAGTCAAAGTATTGTTTCTAGCTCAATGCATGTATGTTCCTTGGGACAGGCAGTCACCCTAAGTCCTGGCCTCCCAGCTTCTGAACTTTCCATTTTCCAAAACACAGATTTGTGTGAGTCACACCCTCGTGTGTCTTTCTGCTGTGTCTGCGGCCTGGCTGTTTCTATTCTACCCACGGCCATCCCCACCCCTTCTGCTCTAATAGCGGCTGTTAAGGCCTTGCTCAAGTCGTCTCTCTGCTTCCATCTGGATTCCTCCCCACCCCCAACGCTGCAGAAATTGTGTCTTGAGGGTGACCAGTGACATTCTTCTTGCCACATCCAGGGTTCAGCCTTATCTTCCTGGACCTTGCTCTATCAATCATCACTCACCTTATCTTCCTGGACCTTGCTCTATCAATCATCACTCTCTCCATGTCTCCAGGCACCTTTCTTTCAGTCTATAAATATTCTCCAAGCTCCGGCAGCTTAAAAAAATAATAAAAAATTAATAACCTTGGCCTCATGTCACTCTGTGGCAAGTGCCACATTTCTGGAATTCCAGCTTCTTCATGGTCAAGAGTTTCAATTCTGGAAACTTTAGCTTCCATTTCTGCCATTGGTAACTGTAGGACCTTTTGCTTCACCTTCCTGTGCCTCAGTTTCCTCCTCTGTAAAATAAGGCTACGGTTACCATCCACCTGTCAGGTTGTTGTGAGAATCAATGCATCAATGCAGAACCTCGTCATACAGAAGGTAATCAATGTTAACTATGATCTGAGTCCCACATTCTCCCTTTCATTCTTCAGTGTACCAGAACCTGGCTCAGGACTCACCACTCCTGAGACACTTCTCGGAAAAGGTCACCCGTGACCTACTACTTGTTAGTCAATGGCCCTCTGTTGCATTTGACATTACTGGTTATTTCCTCCTTCCTGAAACTCTCTATTCCCTCATCTCTTGCCATATCCTGCCGCGTACCCATGTCATCATGCCCTAGTTAAACTGAGTGAGTGCACGCACGCATGCATGCATACACGCACGCACGCATACACGCACGTGCACACACGCTTACCTTCCAAACCTCTGCTCTTGTGAAACTAAACCACCGCCCTCAGTGCCCAACCCCTCACCCTCCAGAGTCTCTTCCCCTCATGCCTTCCTCAGGTTAACTTCCACTGATCCTTCAAGATTCCTCTCAGACCTCACTTCCCCTGAAAACCCTCCTTAACACTCTTTTCCTGGGACGCCTGGGTGGCTCAGTTGGTTAAGCGGCTGCTTTCGGCTCGGGTCATGATCCCAGCGTCCTGGGATCGAGTCCCGCATCAGGCTCCTTGCTCGGCAGGGAGCCTGCTTCTCCCTCTGCTTCTGCTTGCCACTCTGTCTGCCTGTGCTCGCTCTCTCTGACAAATAAATAAATAAAATCTTAAAAAAAAACAAACAAACACTCTTTTCCCACCAAAGCTAGGTTGGGTGTCCCTTCCTGGCGCTCATGTATCACTCATGCACCTCTCACGCTGTGTTATCATTCTGTCTCCCCAAACGACTGTGAGCTACCCGGTAAAACTATCAGAATCATTTCAGACTCCTCTCTTAGTTTCTAGCACTTGATAGGGTGTGAGATACATAGTAGGAACCCAGTCAATGTCCACGTAATTAAGTAATCAACTAATTAGTACCAATGTCCATCTATATCCCCTAGTCTTAGGTATTAGTTGCAGAATGACACGACTTGCCAGGAGTCAAGGGTTTAGAAGAAGTCAGTGGCAAGGAAAAAAATAGGCTGGGGGCTCCTGGCTGGCTCTGCTGGTAGAGCATGCAACTCTTGATCTCGGGGTTGTAGGTTCAAGTCCCATGTTGGGTGTAGAGATTACTTAAAAATAAAATCCTTTAAAAAAAAAAGAATTTTTAAAAAATCCATAAGGGGCGCCTGAGTGGCTCAGTTGGTTAAGTGTCTGCCTTTGGCTCAGGTCATGATTCTGGAGTCCCAGGATCAAGCCCAGCATGGGGGCTCCTTGCTCAGTGGGGAGTCTGCTTCTCCCTCTACCTGCCCCTCCCCCTCCCCATGTGCACGGGCTCTCTCTTTCTCTCTCTCAAATGAATAAATAAAATCTTTAAGAAAAAAAGAACGCATAAGGTTTGACCACATGTGGTAAGAAAGTTGGCAGAGAAGAGCAGTCTGGCAGGAGCTCGGAGGCTATCATGCAGATAAACTCTCAAAATGGAGAGGCAGCATGCTTCGGAAAGCTGACTTCACCTTGCTTTAAGCTCTCAGGTTCTCACAGAAAATCGTTAGCTGAAAGGAATGCAGAAGACATGTAAAGAAAAGTATATTCCCTTTCTTTCTTCCTTCTTTCCAAAAGAGCACGGTTAAAATGATAATGCTTGAAAACACATGCTATTTGTTTCTTCCAGATACATGCTATTTGTTTTTAAGGATAGAAAGAAAGAAATACAAGAAAGAAAAATTTGTTTTCAAAAACTTAGGAGAAATTCAGAACATTCTTGGCAAGCTGATATACATTCCCACAGGCACAGTTTATTATCTGCTTGTGGGCATCTCCTTTGCAAGCCAGCTATTACACCATCAAGCACAGAACCCAAAGAATGTCTGGATATTTAGTAACTTTGTTACCAGTGATTTTCCTCTGGCATTAAGGCAGATTCACCATGAAGAGAAATTCACCATTCCTAAAACTAGTCATCAGCTAGAGGCATTAGGCATTAATGCTAACAACTAAGCTTGTAAAAATCAAAACTTCGTCTTTTTAACAGTGCATTCACATGGCTCAGAATTCAAAAGATGCAAAGGAGTGTACAATACAAAATTTTTCTTCTCATCTGTTCTTTCAGAGTTCTGGTTAGACAAAAGGACATATAAACATGTACATTTCCCCCCTGCTGCCTGCTTTTTGCTATATCCAACTATACATTGGAACTCACACCTTGCTTTTTTTACCTAACAATGAGTGCATGAAGGAACTTTCTTATTTGATTGGTTACATGCTATAGATAACCCATGATTTATTTAACCATTTCCCTGCTCACGGGCATATAGGTTGCTTCTAATATTTTGATGCTCAAACAGTGCTGTAATGAATAATCTTTACATCCATCATTTTGCAAGTGTGCCTAGGTATCAGTAGCTTAAATTCCTAGAAGTGGATTAGCTGAGCCAGTGGGAATGTTCGTGTGTAATTTCCTTAGCTCTTGCCAATGTTCTCTCCAGGGAGGTGGTTGTACTATTTCACCCTCCCGCATGCCTTCTTAGATCTCCATCAACAGTGTTAGCCGACTTTCTAGGCTTTGCCAGTTTGGAAGGTGACGAGTAACATCTCCATCATGTACCATTAGCTTGTATTTTTCATTTTTCTTTTTTTCTAAAGATTTTTATTTATTTATTTGACAGATCATAAGTAGGCAGAGGCAGGCAGAGAGAGAGGAGGAAGCAGGCTCCATTCGGGGCTTCATCCCAGGACCCTAAGATCATGACCTGAGCCAAAGGCAGAGGCTTTAACCCACTGAGCCACCCAGGTGCCCCTAGCTTGTATTTTTCTTAATTTGAATATGGCTATACTTTCTCTTCCCTACTTTTTTTTTTTAGTTCTCAGGGCTACTCATATTTTCCCCTCTTGTTACAAAACAACCACCACAACCACAACAATAATAATAGCTAACACTTGTGGAGTGGCTGACCATCTGCCTAGTACATTATAGGCATCTCATTTACATTGCTCAACAGTTCTGCTGTTGGTTTTTTTCTTTTAAAGATTTTATTTACTGGGATGCCTGGGTGGCTCAGTTGGTTAAGCAGCTGCCTTCGGCTCAGGTAATGATCCCAGTGTCCTGGGATCGAGTCCCACATCGGGCTCCTTGCTCGGCGGGGAGCCTGCTTCTCCCTCTGCCTCTGCCTGCCACTCTGTCTGCCTGTGCTCACTCTCTCTTTCTCTAACAAATACATTAAAAAAAATATTAAGGATTTTATTTACTTATTTAATGGAGAGAGAGCACATAAGCAGGGGGAGCAGCAGAGAGAGAGAGAGAAGCAGCCTCTTTGCTGAGCAGGGAGCCCCAATGTGGGACTCGATCCCAGGACCCTGGGATCATGACCCGAGCCAAAGGCAGATGCTTAATGGACTGAGCCACCCAGGCGCCCCAACAGTTCTGTTGTAGGTATCATTACTATTGCCAATTCACAAATGTGGAAACTGAGGTATAGGAAGTGGAAGTACTTGCTCAGAGTCTCAGAGCAATAAACAGCAGTGCCAGGGGTTGGAACCCCAGGGTCCCTGACCACAGAGTCCATGTTCATAGAAACGAGGCGGCTACACGCACTGATCAACAACCACACCACAGAAATAGGGGCCCTCGGGCATCAGTTCCCAGATTCCCTCCCTGAAAGTCCACAAAAGTAGCTGCTAACATTCTCTCATGCTCTTACTTCATTTTGAGGTTACTGTCTTCTCAGGTTCTAATCTCCTTTTGAGATGTGCTCGTTAGGGACCACACTATTAGGGCTCCCAGAAATGCAGCCACGTGAGAGGAGTAATTGAGCATCTGAGTGGACATCAGCTCATGGACGGCAACCCTAGACCTAAAGGAAGGAAGAAGTAAAGTTCATCCGTCAAGCATTTACTGAACATCTATTATGCGCCAGGCACTCGGACACGGCAATGAACAAGTCGAACCAGGTTCCTGTTCTCATAAAAATTATATTACATTGGGCAATAAATAAATAAGAAAAACTTTGGTAGTAATAAGCACGATGCAGAGGCTAAAACCTTGTAGTTTGGTAAAGAGGGGCTTCCCCGGGCTGGCTCTGGTGGGGAAGGCCTCTCCAAAGGAGGTGGCAGGCACACTGAGAAGTAAATGATGACAGGAGGGAAGCAGCTACTGTGGTTCGGGGAAGAGCACTGCAGGAGAGGAACAGTCAGTCACTGCAAAGGTCCCAAGTCATGAACAGGCTGAGCAGATCTGCTGAAAGGAGAGGCCGGTGTGCTTGGAGCCCAGAGAAAGGGAGCAGCCTGGTTCTGTGAGAGATGTGGCCAGAACTCGCCTCAGGGCTCTGAGGAGCGGAAAAGAGAACCTGGGGAATGCTGTCCCAGTGGGAAGCTCTGAAGTCTTAAACTGCTGTGAGGGGATGGGAACATGGGTCTGTGTGTGACCTAATCTGATTTAATTGTTTTTAGAAACAATCCCTATGGCTGCTAGGAGGACAGCAGATGATAGTGAGGCAAGGGAGCAAACACGGAGACCAGTCGGAGGCTATCGAAGTGGCTTGGACAGGCAGAGACCATGAAGGCTTGGACCAGAGCGGTGCTTCTCAAACTTCAGGGCTTCAGAATCCTCTGGAGGATCCCTATCCCACTGTTCCTGATTCTGGAGAGGAGTCGAAGATTTTTGCATTTCTAACCAGCTCCCAGATGGTCTGCTGACCCTGCTGGTCCGCAAATCACATGGCGAGCGGCACTGACTAGACCCGAGAGGGAAAGAAGTAGACAGATTTCAGCATATTTTGGAGAGTCTGCAGGACTTAGTAATGGATTGCAGGAAAGAGGAGAATTAAGGGTGACTTTGGGGTTTTGGTTAAGCCACGGAGGAAACAATACCATGGGGGTATGTACTGAGAGTGGAGAATGCAAGCCAGAGCAGATAGAAGGCGGGGAGAATCTGGAGTTTACTGCGGGCATGTGGAAATGCCAGTCATGAGGTGGTGACTTCTGGTGCTAGGGTGAGAGGGCAGGCCTGGGATGTGATTTAAAGTGACAGCACGGGAGGAGGGGGCCCGGGGAGAGTGAAGGGTAGAGCCCTGGGCATCTAACATGTAGAGATTCGGGAAGAGCAGGGGAACCTGTGGGCAGGCAGTGCAGCTGGAAGCAAGGTGCAGGGTGAGAGGCCAGACTGCAGAGGAGAGCACCGACCTTCTGGGAAGGGAAAAGAAGAACCAGTGAAAGGGAGGGAAGGACGCCGTGAGACTCTGGAACCATAACCGCTGCTAGGTTCTTCAAGCATCCTGAGCAACCATCAATTCCAAATGCTTTTCTTCTGGGAAAGTGAAGGTGGAAATCCTATCGATTACAGCGCCCTCTCCAGCCAGCCTCGAGTCCTGGAGTGGCGGCAGCATTTGAGAGAAAGAAATGGAGTTCTGGGAGTTGGGCCTGGAAAGGAGACTAGGAATTCAGAAATGACCATGGATGGCTTCTCAGATGGAAGGCCTATACCATTCTGGAAACTTCTTCACGTTCACTTCGAAGAGCAAGCATCCCTATTCCTCTCTCCAAGGGCAATTAATTCTTCACCCGGTGTTTGTGAGCTCTGGGCCTCTGAGCTGAGCCCTGGCTCCACAGAGGTCTCCTCCCTCGTCTGCATTTTTGATGGCTTCCTCTGGCCTGGCTCCTTCCCCTCAGACTACAATAATGCCACTCTAACCTCAAATAAAGCTCTGTTCCTCCACCCTTCCTCCCCTACATACTGCTCTCTTTGCTTTTACCCCAAACATCCTACACCGATGCTCATGCTTCCTTACTTTCTTTGTCGTCTGCACCGCCTGGAATTTGGCTTCTGTCCCTGCCACTGTCTCCAAAGCCACAGCCACCTCCTAACTATCAAACCCTGGGTCTGCTCCTGTAGGTCCTTGGCTCAGCAGTGTCTGCTGCATTTCCCACAGTGATCACCCCCTCCTTCTAGAAACTCTGGCCTCTACCATTCCACACAAATGCTTTCTTCTCCCGCAGTGTGGCCTTGGGATCCAGGACCCTCTGAGTCCCACCACTGGTGGTCTGGTCTCCTTCTCTGCCCTCTCCTGGATGAGATCTCGGCCATACCCTTGCACAATCACGTGGCCATGAACTGATGGCTAGTGACATTGGGATTTGCAGCTGCAGCTGCCTGTTTGATATTTCCACATTCTGCAGGCACGCCAGAGATATCCGAAGCAAAACCTAGGGCCACAGTTTGCACTTAAGAAACATATATTAAGTCCATATTTGATGAATGAACTGGTTTTCTTGTTGTTGTTTCTGGCTCATGCCGATCTCCTACCAATGAAAGAAAAGGCAATAAGCAATACACAGAACCAAACACCTCTTCCCCTTATATCTGTGTTAATGGAGTGACCTCACACCCTCCTCTCTCGCTGCATCTAATTGGTCACCCAGGCTTGTAGATTCTATCTCCAGAATGTTTCTGGAATCTTACTGACTTATTCTTTTCTGTTCCTACTCTGCTGTTATTTCCTTTTCTCCAGGTGACCAACGGGAGCCTAACTCAGTGGTTCTCAAAGTTGACTACACATTAGAATCACCTGGAGATCTTAAACATCCTGACATCCAAGCTCACCTAGACTAATTAAACCTGGATGTTGGGATGCCTGGGTGGCTCAGTTGGTTAAGCGGCTGCCTTCAGCTCAGGTCATGATCCCAGCGTCCTGGGATCGAGTCCCACATTGGGCTCCTTGCTTGACAGGGAGCCTGCTTCTCCCTCTCCCTCTGCCTCTGCCTGCCACTCTGTCTGCCTGTGCTCTCTCTCTCTCTAACAAATAAAAAATAAATAAAATATTAAAAAAAAAAAACCTGGATGTCTGAGGGGTGAAGTTTGAGCACTTGTATTTCTAAAAAGCTCCACAGTTGATTACAGTATGCAGTCAGATTTAAGAACCACAGATGGTTTCCCTCTCTAGTTATCCAGTATTTCCCTCCAAGAAAATCATATCTCTTCTGTTTTAAATCTTCAGATGACTCCCTATATCTTATAGCAAGGTTTTAAACTCAGGACCCAGTTTCGGGGGTATGTGAACTCCATTAAATTATACTCGAAAAAATTTTTTTAAAGATTTATTTATTTGACAGATAGAGATCACAAGTAGGCAGAGAGGTGGGCAGGGGCGGAAGGGGCGAGAGCAGGCTCCCTGCTGAGCAGAGAGCCCGATGTAGGGCTCTATCCCAGGACCCTGAGATCACTACCTGAGCCGAAGGCAAAGGCTTAACCCACTGAGCCACCCAGGTGCCCCTATGCTCAAAATATTGTAGGGAGATAATTCATCCATTCTCAAGGAAGTCCGCTTCAAAAAAAGTAAGGAAATACTGGTAAACTCAACACTTATTATGTGCTAAGCACTTTAACCTACAGGAGTCATTAATATTCAAAACTAACCCATTAGTATGAGTGTCACCTCCTTTTTATAGATGATGGTTAAGTAAGTTCCCCAAGTCAGCAAGCCCTTGGAGCCTGGACTTACACCCAACTAGATCTACTCTTCACCACCTCCCTAGTTTGCAGGACTAATCCAGCCCATGTAGTTCTAGCAAACAAGGCCCTCATTCACCTGCCTAATCAAATGTATCCCTCCCCCCACAGCCATGCTCTGGCCAACTACTTCTCTCCATTTTCTGAAATCACATATTCCACACCTCTGTCCCACACTCGTGCTGTGACCACTCCCTAGAATGTCCCCCTACACTTCCCTACCAAGCAGAATCCTACCTACATTTCAGGACTTAGCAAAAAACGTTCCCTCCAATTCTCTGAATCCTTGCCTCCCCCACCCCGCTTCCCCAGAAGACCTCGATTATGGCAATTTCAGCATCAGATGATAGAGAGTGGTGTTCTCATCTCTCCCTCAACAGGCGGAATTCCTTGAGAGAGGCAACCCCAACATTTCACAGCACCCTGGCTCACAGGATGGGCTCAATGAATATTTGTTAAAAAAACAATATAATTTAATTGTATGAGGACCCAGGTTTGATCCCTAGGATCTCCACAAAAAGGAAAGAGAGAAAGAGAAAAGAAAAGAATACAGTAGAATAGACTAGAATTTAAGTGTGCTTTCTACTTATGAGGGAGTACCCATGTTCTAAAGTAGGAAGAGGAGGCCTTTGTCTTATGAGAATGACGTTTAGGATGTTCTTAGGTTGCCAAGATGTCCCTGCCGATCTCATAGAGTTATTGTTAAGATTGGATGAAATAATTATTTAAAAGCACTCGGCATTGTTAAACACACTAGGAAAAAGAAAGCCAGAGTATGAACTAACTCTATGCTCACGTCCAGTGGCTAATGGGCCATTATGAATGTCAGGAAATGTAGATTTAACAACCAACAGCTACATGCCTTACAAAAGTGTCTGTCATTGCATTGGCATCTCCTGCTCTGAAGCAAACAATTTCCTCATTGCTGTGGCATTCTGCACAGCTGAAAGAGCCACACCAGGAATGCTCTATTGAATTAATACTTATTTAAAATTGATTTTGTAAAACATGTCTCAAATGTCCTGAGAGGTTCAAGCAAAGTTGCTTTTACCAGGAGTGAGCAAACAGAGGCATTGGGGTGCAGTTGGACAAACATGGGCCGTTATGAAGCTTTCTGATTTCGATAATATCCTGTTGAGGGATGCCTAAAATAGAGCACTTGGGAATGAATAAGACTGGTCTTTTAGTGAAAATTATAAAATTGTGGCAAACTCATGAGGTTGGACATATCTTAATTTTGAATGTTCTTACTCAGTTTCCAAGTATTTTAAAAAATTAGCCTAGCTTGCCCCACTTGCTAATGAAAAACTGGGAATTTTCATTTGTGGAGAGTGATTTCTAAGCCCAATCCTGCAGTCTGGTAGCAGAGAAAATCATTAAATTGATGATGGCATAATACACCAAGCATCACAGAGTGTGAGGCATTTGGCAAATGCCAAGGAAGAAAGAGAGAGAAAGGGTGAAAGGAAGGAAGAGGGAGGGAGGGAGGGAGGGAGGAAGAACAGAAGGAAGGAAGGAAACTAATACCTGAAGGTCTACCAGGACAGAGTGAAAGGAAACATTACTTGACTCCCCTTCGATAGAAAACCATATTGAAAAACTTTTCACTGGAAGAGGTATAAGCTGTATCATGCGTGCACACCCACACCTGTGTACCCTCATGTGCACATACACAAAGTAGGCTATTAAAAGAAAGTCTCATACTGTAAAGAAGGATCAGAAAGACCAAACCAATGCCAGACTCTCACTTAATTGTTTCGGGACAACAGTATGATGAGCATAACGGTTAAGAGTTCTGGCTTGGAAGTCAAACTGCTGGGTTTAAATCCCACTTCTACTTCTGACTGTGGTAGAGATCGCCATCTGTCCTCCAGTATCCATTCTCCCCCTTTCCCCTGAATTTTAACTGGACATGTGACCTTCAAGAATAAATACTACATTTCCTAGCCTGCTTTGCAACTAGGCATGGTCATGTGACCACTTGCTGGCCAATGGGATGAACACAGCCTCCAGGTCCCGCCCTTGAAGGGACAGGGTGGATCGTCCTTTTCCTTTCTTCCTCTGTTGGAAACACAGAAGAGATGTTCCAACATCCTTGACAAAGAGGAATCACATAGCCCCTAAGGAAGGCAGAGCCACATGAAAGAAGTCTGCCACCCGGACAGGGTCTAGCAGGCTTCTCAGCCTTGGACTGCTCATGATGAGACTAACATAAGAATTAAACTTCTATCTTGTCTAAGCCATTGTTACTTTGGGCGTTGTTAGCAGCGGAACTGACATCCTAACAGAGTAACTGATGAAAAGCAAGTTGCTTAACCTCTATGGGCCTCCCTTTTCAGTAACAGTAAATAACAGTAAATACAGTAACAATAAATACGGCAGCAGTAATAATACCTTCCTCCTAGGGATAGGGCATGTAAAATAATGAGACCAATTTCTGGCACCTAGTAAGTACTCACACGTGTTAGCTACCAGGAGTATTGAAGTTGAGCTATTGAATGGGCATTTATATTATATACGTGGCATGACAGTAGTCTCTGGTAGTTCTAAACTCATGATCTCCTCAGACATCCTCTTCTCACTGGCATTTGAATATCTATGTAAAATTACTAAACACTCTTACATGATATTTGGTGGGTGGGTATCAAATTGTATGCCATGAGCATCGTATAGAGTATTGCTTTGCACATCCTGTATAAATAAATTCCAGAATGTGCATTTCTTAGTTAAGAATATCCAGAAGAAGCTTAAAGTTAACTATGAAAGGTACAGACTTGAGAAAATTCCGGGATGGGCAGCTTTGAAGCCCCATTGAAGCCAGGATTTATGTTTATATTAGGAGGTTGAGAGTTCACAGGGATAAACTCAACATGTTCAGAACTCATTTCACCTCCCTGGCCCTCCCCAAACTCAGTCCCTCTCCCCTCCTTTATTATCACAAACTTTACACTCTGAAGAGAGCTCAGCCCCAAGCATGTTAAATCAAAAACCTCTCGGGTCCCTAAGACCTGGGAGCGGAACTGCTCTTATGTGTGAGGTGAGGTGGTGCCCCCTCAAGTGGTGCTCCTCCCAAAGGCACCAGGTTTGCAACCTGCAAGAACTTTCTGGAAGGAAACAGTAAGACCTAGAGCCTCTTCTTTATTTGGGGAGGGGAGGGGCAGAGGGAGAGGGAGAATCTTTTTTTTTTAATTGTTTTTTTATTTTAATTTTTTAATTTTTATATAAACATATAATGTAAGCCCACCCCCCCTCTCCCAACACCCCTCCCCCTTGCCCCCTTAATTTGTTTTATGACATTAAGAGTCTCTTTTGGTTTGTCTCCCTCCCGATCCCATCTTGTTTCATTTATTCTTTTCCTACCCCCTTAACCCCCACCCCCGTTGCATCTCCACTTGAGAGGGAGAATCTTAAGCAGGCCCCACACCCAGCACAGAGCCAAAATCAAGAGCCTGACACTTAACTGACTGAGCCACCCAGGTGCCCCCCAGCCTCTTCTTTTACTTTCCAAAGCTAATGTGATATTCCTGCTGGATACAGGGTGCAACCCAAGATGGCTTGGGCTGAGGTCAGATGGCAGGAAAGAACAGCCAGCAGTGTCCCCGTGAAGGCTCAGAGTCAGAGGAGGGTTCTCTTTTGGAAAGCTAACCATGGAAGCAGTGTCCAGAGCTGGGCTGCTCTGGTCTAGCCATGTGACATCATGGGTGGGCCCAGGAAAATGGCTAGTGGTCACTGAGAATGTGGGTCCCCTTGGCTGTGGAATAGTCATATCCAAGCATAATGCAGGGCTCCTCTCGTGAAGCCTGTGTCTTCTACTGTGTTCAGGGGCTCACCTGGACTGCCCAGCAGGCATGCCTCAATGATTACAGTAGGTCCAGGAATGAATGGGGCCTCCTGATGAGATAAGACCTCACCCTGCTGGGTGCCTTTCTGCCTTGGGGCTCTTATACCTTTAGGTGCCACAGAGGAGAAGGGCTTATCAGTAAACATAATGAGAGCCTGGACTGACTCCTTAACACTGAATGGGCTCTCTTAGAATTCCTAAACTTATCCTAAGAAGGAACCTCAAGAAGGCAAAGAAAGAAAAGGAGAAAGGAAGAAAGTATCATCCTGTTTTCTTGGATATACCTTTAAAAATATCACTGGAAGGATACATAAGGAACTAGAAACAGTGGTTACCTTTTGAGGGTTGGGGTAGAATTGAGTGGGTGGGGAACAGGTGAGACTTCACTGTCTTCTTATGCTTTCTGGATTTTTGGAAGCATCTGGGAAACTGAGTCAAAAGATTAAAATAGAATAAATGAAAAGCAATAAATAAAAACCATGTCTTCAGATAATTTAGGGAGATTGAGCAAGGATGAGAAGAGGAAGGAGGGGCAGTGTAGCAGTTACAGACCCTGTTCCTAGGCCAGGCTCCACCTCGATACAATGGAAGGCCAAGATGGAAGGAAACGTTGCCTCATTTTGGACCTCCATCTATTAAAACAGTTACAGTTACAGGGCATCTGGGTGGCTCAGTGGGTTAAGCCTCTGCCTTTGGCTCAGGTCATGATCTCAGGGTCCTGGGATCGAGCCCCGCATCAGGCTCTCTGCTCAGCGGGGAGCCTGCTTCCTCCCCTCTCTCTCTGTCTGCCTCTCTGCCTACTTGTGATCTCTCTCTCTCTCTCTGCCAAATAAATAAATAAATCTTTTTAAAAAATAGTTACAGTTATAATCTTGTCTCTGCTACCTCTGAACTTGCTCTTAAATCTGGGCTTTCTTTGTCTCTCCCCTTCATTACCTCGACAACCTTCCAACGGTCCTCCTTGTGCCAAGCTTCTAATCCCTCAAAGCCATCTGCCAAACTTTAAATTTCTTTTTGGAAATGAAAACCTGATTGCACCCCTCCAGGCTCTCTCCATGCTTAAAGTCCTTTGTAGCTGCCCGATGAACATAAGATAACCTCTAAATTCCTTCTGCGTCCTTCCAGGATCTTGCCACTCTCCTACTCACCCTGCTCTACCCACACATGGCTGCTGGTGGCTTTCTGAATGGCCCATCCTGCCATGCTCTATGGCTTTGCAGAGGCCATTCCCTCACCCTGAAGTCCCCCTTCGTGTTTTGTCACCCTGGAAAGCTCCATTCTTCGGTCAGGATTTGGCTCAAATGCCATCTTCTCTGTGACCCATGACGGCCCCTTTTCTCATCCCCGACCCTGACCCATCACCCCACAACACTTTGGACACATGCCTATTAACTTTTACTTCATTCTCTTAGCTCTATTCCTACAGTTTCATTAGACTCTCAGCCTCATAAGAGCAGGAGTCACACCTTAATTCATCTTAAATCTTTTTTTTTATTGTTGAAGTACAGTTTATGCACAATATTATACTAGTTTCGGGTGTACAACATAGTGATCTGACGGTTCTATACATTACTCAGTGCTCACTGTGATAAGGTAGTTACCATCTGTCAGTCACCATATAACAGTGTGTATATATTTTAAAGATTTTATTTATTTGCCAGAGAGAGAAAGAGCGTGAACAGGCAGGGGGAACAGGAGGCAGAGGGAGAAGCAGACTCCCCACTGAGCAAGGAGCCCAATGTGGGGCTTGATCCCAGGACCCTGGGATCATGACCTGAGCCGAAGGCAGACGCTCAACTGTCTGAGTCACCCAGGCATCCCAGAACATTATATATTTTTGTAAAAGATATTAAGTCACCTCTATGCCCAACATGCGGCTCAAATGGACAAATTTGAGAATTCCACGCTCTTCTGACTGAGCTGGCCAGGTGCCCCCACCATACAATGTCATTACAATATTATTGACTATATTCCCTATGCTTTACTTTTCTATTTATCTTTATACTTCCAATACACAGAAGAAAAATGGGTTGTAAATGGATGAATAGTTTCCTCCAAATGACATTCTCAGGATTGGCCACAGAGAGCAACTGCCAAAGGTACCCTAAGGTTAAGCTTGCCTTCCAGATTCCGTAAACTTGGCTCTGTCCCTGTCTAAATAATAATGAAGTTTAAACACTACAGTTGGCTCCGTCCCTGACTAAACAATGGCTGGAGTTTAAATTGTAGCCGGATAAATCCTTGGCTTACTTTTTTTTTCCCTTAGTGATTAAGTGCTTGAAGGAGATGTGGCCTGATACCAAGGAGCAGTGTGGTTTTAGCCACCACGTGAATGCTTTGGAAAGTCGGGACGTGTCACATTCCTTAGTAACAGCATAGTGATACTGTAGCAACAGGTAGGGTCCAAGAGCAACCATGTGTGGACAGATTCACCTTGGGGGAACTCCAAGGAGTAGAGTAGGGGTGTTTTTAGTTCCAGCTTGGAGAGCCAAGTGTGGTTCTCACATGGTACTTCTCTCCGTAGGGTAGGTGAGGTGAATGTTAATGGAATTCTAAACTGCTGAAAGACTAAACCCACAGAATTTTGTGCAGAACACTTTTTTGTGATTTTTTTTTCACTCTGGTAAAATATACAGAATTTGCTATTGTAACCATTTAGGGAGTAAGCTTCAATGGCATTAACTACATTTACAATGTTGCACAGCCACTGTCCATTTCGACTTGTTCATTATCCTAAACAGAAGCTTTGCCTCTACTCGATGTCTGATTTCCCGTCTCCCTCCAGTTCCTGATAACCTCCATTCTACTTCCTCTCTCTATGAATTTGCCTCTTCTAGGTACCTCCTACAAGTGCAGTCATACAGTATTTGTCCTTTTGTTTTTGGCTTATTTCACTTAGCATAATATTTTCAACATTTATCCATGTTGTAGCAGGTGCAAGATCGTCATTCCTTTTTATGGCTGAGTAATATGTCATTGTATGGATATACCACATTTCAGTCCTCTGTCCACCCACTGGTAGACATTTGGGTGGTTTCTACCTTTTGGCTATTGTGAATAACTCTTCTATGAACAATGGTGTACGAGTAATTGAGTCCTTGCTCTTCATTCTTTTGGGGTATATACCTAGAAGCGGAAGATTTTCTGTAGCTGCTCCACCAATTTACATTCCCACGAACAATGCACAAGAGATCACTTTCTCTGCATGCTCACCAACATTTATTCCCCCACCCCCCACTTTTTTTTTTTAAATAACCATTCTAATGGGTTTTGTAGTTTCCATTTACATTTCCCTAATGACTAGTGATGAGCAGCTTTTTCATGTGCTTACTGGCCACTTATAGATCTTTGGAGAAATGTCTGTTCAAGTCCTTGCTTCATGGTTTGTTTGTTTGTTTTTAAGAATTTTATTTATTGAGAGAGAGAGAGGGCACGAGTGGGGAGGAGGGGCAGAGGAAGAGGGAGAAGCAGACTCCCCACTTAGCAGGGAGCTGGACATAGGTGGGACTCGATCCCAGGACCCTGGGATCATGACCTGAGCCCAAGGCAGACCCTTAACCTACTGAGCTACCCACATGCCCTCTTGCCTCATGTTTTAATCAGGTTATTATTTTTTTTCTTTTTGAGTTGTAGAAGTTCCTTACATATTCTGGATACTAATCCTTTATCAGATATATGATTTGTAGTGATAATTTTTAAACTCCATTCAGAAGAAAGCAGTAATGTCAAAGTGGTGATGCCCAACCTTCTGAATGCTAAAATGAAAACTATGTTGCCAGCTGGGAGACTCGATCCCTTCCTGTCAGCACCTAAGAACTGGGGGCAAGCAACCAACAGCAACAGGTGGCAAGAATGAGAGCCCAGGGGGTGAAGGTACAAGGGGAAGGATGACCAGAACTCAGAGGGTCAAGGGAAAGACCCCAGAGTTGCCCCTCCTCATCTCCCCAGCTGCCTCAGATACTGACTAAGAAAGCCTCTTCTGATTCCTCCTCCCAGTGCCTACCTGAGGATATCCTGCCCCAACTTCCCCCCTCCCGACCCTGATCCCCAACTGAGAGTCCCATGTTATTTTAGGCCAGGCTTTCTTTTTCACTTTGTTTCTGGGCCTCATTCAGTCAAGGCTGACAATGCAGCTGATTAGAAGATGGCTGAAAGTTCCCACTTCCCCGAAACAGAGCTGTGGTTAAGAAAGGGGCATCGGGGGGCACCTGGGTGGCTCAGTGGGTTAAAGCCTCTGCCTTTAGCTTGGGTCATGATCTCAAGGTCCTGGGATTGAGCCCCGCATTGGGCCTCTCTGCTTAGTGGGGAGCCTGCTTCACCGTCTCTCTCTGCTTACTTCTCTGCCTATTTGTGATCTCTGTCTGTCAAATAAATAAATAAAATATTTAAAAAAAAAAAAAGAAAGAAAGAAGAAAGAAAGGGGCATCCGTTAGAGCCCCATGGTCAAGCTCTGTCTTTGAAGCCATTGGCTGCATCTGGATCCTGGATCCTGGATCCCCTGTTTATGAGCCCTGTGATCTTGGGAAATCACTTCTCTGTGTCTCATTTGTTTCATCTGCCAAACGGGGATAATAATAGGATCCACATCAGAGGGCTTCAGTGAGGATTAAATGAGATACTCCCTGGAATGTGCTTAGACCAGGGATGACACGTTGTGAGGGCTTCATAAGCATTAGCTATTATTATCTTCCCTGCATCCAAGGTGCTTCTTAAGTTCTGGAATTGGCACGTTCCCGCGAGTGACCCTACATGTTGCTCCTCCTCTGATGTTCTACTGGGTGCCTTTCCCAGGTGGCTGACTGCATGGTCTACGAATAGGTAATGATGCAGCCAACAACGTCCAGCATCATAGTCAATAACATTAGAAACTGAGTCACAGTGTCCAGATAACAAAGAGGAGAAGCATTTGACCCAGAGGAAGGTGAATCACTCAGAACCACCCTACAGAGAGCACCGACAACACTCTGTGATATTTTCCTTGACTACCCAAAATCCCACTGCATTCTCCTGGGAATGTGGTTATCATTTTGCTGCTGAGGCCGAGCGCCATTTAGGGCACCGGAAACCCAACCATGGAACGCCGAGGAAGAGATGCATGAATGAACACCTGGCTCAGGCCAAGATCACCATGGCAGAGCAGCTAAGAGTGTGAGAACTAGAGTCAGGAGTCCTCAAGCCCACCCCCCCACCCCCGTCAGCTACATATCCACTGTGTAACATGGACAAGTCGCTTAACCTCTCTGGGCCTCAACTATTATCACCTATAAAATGGGGGTAATGGTACTGCCTACTTCACGCTATTTTGTGAGGCTAAAAAGAACTCCTACTTCACGCTATTTTGTGAGGCTAAAAAGAACTAATACATGTATAGGACTCGGAACAGTGCCTGGCATAGAGAAAGCCTTCTCTTAAAAATATGTGTAACATTCTGGATTCATCAACCAGTGAGCAAACACACAGTTAATGGATATCAAAGAGAGACAGATGGAGAGGGTGATCCCAGGTCCTCCAAGCGGCATGCCAGGCTATGTGGTGAGGGAGAAGATAGCTTGTTGCCTTGCCTTGGGGTTGGCACTCACTGGAGTGGCCACCCTCATTATCACACAGAGACACCTGCAGCCAGCAGGGTGGGGAGAGGAAGCTGAGGTGAAGAAGGGTGAAGAAGCCTGGCTGGGGCTTTTTTGGGGCTAGGTATTGGGAGGTACCCAGGGGAGGGGCATTCATCCCATTCAAAATCTCTTGGAAGAAGACCAGTTTATATTTGCATATGACTTAAGCAACACCAGCTTCATTATTTTTTTTCCATCAGCCCTTAGCTCTGAGATTACATTAAAATAAGTTGTAAACTCTTTCCATGGCTCTCTATACCTCTGCAATTTGCAAAGTACCTTAGTATCAGGCCAAGGGTGCTTCTATTTTCTTTTCCTTAAAGATTTTATTTGTCGGAGAGAGAGAGAATGAACACAAGCAGGGGGAGCAGCAGAGGGAAAGGGAGAAGCAGGCTCCTTGCTGAGCAAGAAGCCCAATGGGGCCTCCATCTCAGGACCCTGGGATCATGACCTGAGCCGAAGGCAGACGTTTAACCCAATGAGCCACTCAGGCGCCACCGGAGGGTGCTTCTGGACAGGCATGCAGGGGCTGCCATGGGTCTCCCCCTCCCGCCCCCCCGCCCCAACTTGGTGTCCCAGAAACACCTCCACTGGCTCTGTGGTTTGCCAGGAGTAAACTGCCAATTCTCAGGTTTCAGACTCCTCTTGGTTTGGCATTTTGGCAATGGCTCCTTTCCTGGCTCAACTGGCATTTCCTGGCACCCACTCCCGTTAAATTCATCCGCTTGAAGCAGGCCTACAGCCCGAGGCTTCAAAGCACAGAATCCGGACCGTTTTACCTGCTTTCAGAACTTCCTGGCTGCAGGAGTGGAGGCTAATCACTCCATCTCTTAGGGCCTTAGTTTCCCCATCGTCAAGATGGGGCTCACCTGCGCCTTCCAGAGCTGCTGTGAGGATTACAGGCGATAAGTGAGCCTTGCTTAGCACATACCCGCATACCGGGGCAGGGCTGGTGCTGGATAACTGGGAGCTATTATTAGCCTGCAGAGGAAAGCACAGCTAGGCCCTGCAGCTGCTCTCGGGAATCCCTGCTCCCTCCCTCTTCCCAGCCTCCCAGTTTAAGGAGCAGGATAATAACGCGTTGAAATCAGAGTGGGGTGCAGGTATATCTAAAATCACAAAACCAAAAATATGTCCATGAGAAGGAATAAAATTACAAACCAGTTTGGGACCAACTGTTCCAGCTGTCCGGATTGTGGGGCACCCTTTGCCCCAGGCAGCTAAGTGTGGCTGTTTTGTGAAGTAATTTGAATTGGGGGTGGCAGTGAGGAAGGCAGGTGGTGCATCGGGGGTGAGGGGGGGTCCCAGATACTGGGCTCTGTTGTGGTCTGATCTGGGAAGAACTCTAATGGAGCCCACCCACAGGAAGGAGGAAGTCAGTCCCTCTGTTCTCTGTGTTCTAACTGGGTGACAGGCAGGGGCTGGGGACAACTGAGCCAGAAGCAGGAGGTACTAGGATTTGTCTTTGGCACCGGGGTAACCAGACTCTAAAGTGCTTGTTAGACCCACTCTTGCAAAACAAAAACAAAACCAACAGCAACAAACCCAGGTGTCTTTGGTGGCTAATATTAAGTAGGCTGTTGTCCTCTGAAGGGAGTTCATAGAGTTACTACAAGAGGTATGGGTGACCTTTTACAGGGCTGGAATGAGCTCAAAGTGTCTTCCAGAGAGAAACAGAACAAAGAGATCTTGGGTCCTTTAGCTGAAAGGAAAACAGTCGTTATCTCTTTGAGGTCAGCCTCCTCCCTTCTTGTCTGGTTATATTAATATCAAATGAAGGACACAAAAGGGTCAAACATGCCCAGGCTTATCTCTTGGCCAAATCCAGGCTTTCTTCTGAAAGCAAGCTTTTAAGACAGGCATTTCAGGGAACCAGATCATTCTGGAGTTCCCTGGGGCTGCTACCCTTGGGGCCCCAAGGCCCCCAGAGATCATGTGCCGTCTGCCTGGCTTTGTGAAAAAAACCTGAAGTAATGTGGCCATAGAGCCTCCATAGTCCTTCTCTGTTGACTTTGTGCCATCCAGGCTAGAGCTTTCTGGTGAATGAAAGGGAAATGGGGCAACTAGGAAAACACAAAGTTCCTGTGGCATTTCTAAGTGGGGCTGTAATGATACACATACAGACATGTTATCTGCTCTAAAGACAAAACTTCTGGTTTTTTGGGGGGTGCAGATTAAACTTCCCTGAAAAAATCTACGAGAATACTTGCAGTTGGTTTTTCTCCTCCTCTCCCTCCCCCCTCATTTTTTCCTAGCTCCTTCTTCTCCTCTCTGGACATTTCTGGAGGAAGGCACATCAGCTCTGTCAGTCCCTGCAGAGCTTGAAAATGGAAGTCGAGATGGTTGGACCAGCAAACAGTGCCACAGCTTTCCAGTCTTGCACAGAATCCTCTAGCATCTGGTGCCTCTGACCAGAGCCATCCCGGAACAGCCGGAGAAGTCTTGAGTCACTGGCTCGTAGACTCTTTTCTTGTCTTTAATCCTCACACCCACCAGATCTGCAGTCTCTCAGAGGGATCTCAGAAGGGGCCCCCTTGTCCCAGCCCTCTCTGTCCCACCCCTCCCACAGGGGTCTGCTGCCCCGGAGTGTCCTGAAATGCTGACCTGAGCACTCGAGTGGCTAAAACCCCGCAGCCAAGTATGAGCAGATGAGGTCCTGGGGCCTGCAGCTCCCTAATGACCAAACACGCATCTGAGCCCCAAAGGACTGGAAAAGGGAACAAAAACCAAAAAAGGAACCCCCGAGTCTCATCTACAGGTTCCTAGTTTCCTTCTTTGATGAGGTGGGTGAGCAGGAAATTCTCCTCACAGAAGGGACGGCCTACATCAAGGGGCCCCCTCCTTTGAGAGGAGATGCCAGAATCCATTTGATGTGCAGAGAGGCCAGACCTGGACTCTCCCTGGGGCTTCCCTTGGGTCGCTCAGTTTTACCTCAGCTTTGGAATTGAAGGGAGGCACCAGGACAGTGGGAAACCCACGCCGGCCTCTACAGAGCTGCCCAAGAAGGAAAAAGCTTTCCTTCCCTTGCATATGGGAGCCTTGGACATAAGTGGTGTTAGTTGATCTTCCTTGTGTGCAAGGGAGCCATGGAAAAAACAAACCCAGGAGGGTTGTTATTGCTATGGAGATTTTTTTTTCTTCTAAACAGTTATAGAAGAATCTCTAAACTTGTTGCTTGGAGGGGTCAGCATAACCCTCAGTCCTTGAAGGGGTCCTGCAATACTGTTGAGGTGAGCAGAGAATCCCCCACCGATCCCACAGGGTTTTTGATCCTGGCGGCACAGCCCCTCCACACACGCCCAGCAGACAACATGTTCTGGCCCAGGAAGCTACAAGTCTTGTAAAGTCCACTCAGAAAGTTGTCTGAAGGGGGCTGAGAAGAACCAGAGCGGCAGGCTGGCAGAGAGGTGGGGACGAGTCACACCAACGGTAGCTCACCCCGTTTGCATGCAGGCACCATGCCCATGCTGTACGCGGATCATCCCACTTGAATGTTGCAGCACCATAGGAAGGAGGCATCCCATTCACCCCCACGTGACAATTCATCAGTCAGTGTAGGATAGCGGCCCAATGCTTGTTCCTAGAGTCACACTCGAGGTTCAAATCCTCACTCCACTGCTATCTGGCTGTGAGACCATAAGCAAACTCCCCAACTATCCCATGCCTCGGTTTCCTCATCTGTAAAATGGGGACAGTAAGAGACACCAAGTGCTGCGATCAGTGCCGGGCTTGTAGTAAACTGCATTTTATCACTGTGACCTTGTCCATCCAGCTCAGAGGCTGTGGAGCCAAGATCAGATCCGAAGATTAGATCCAAGTTATCTGGCCTCCAAGGCCTCTGGCTCCGGGCTGTGTGGGTATCTTCTAGGAAGCAAGTAGCAGGGAGCTACTGACCAAGCCCAGGGGCATGGCCTTGCCTCTCCAGCTTCAGGGGTCTCTGGCTCACCCAGGTCTAGGTTTTCTCTTTCACACAAGAGCTAAGCCACAGTGCAAATCCCGTGTGACACCTTCAGCAGCAGCGAATCACAGACAGACCAGACCTGCAAGATCCCTTCTGTCCCTGCCATGACCAGCTTGTGATGCAAAACTGTGCCAGGAGAACCGATTCTGGGAGGCCTTTGCTGTACCTTTCAGCCCTGATGTCCTGCCAAGCACTGTGCTCGAGGCGGCTGCATTCTTCAGCCAGAAGGGCACCGCTCTTTTCCATGAACAATTCAATGAGCTCTTTCTTCAGCCCAGCCATGCATCAGCAAGGCTCGACGTGGGTTTGGCTCACCACTGCCGATCAGTGGGATTGCTGGATTCCGGTTACCAGTGTGGGAGGGGGGGCCGCACTGCTGGGGGCTGCTCCTTCTTGGGTATTCCCCTGGTTGGTACCCTCACCCTGGTAACTGTTCCCCAGGGACTTCTGTGATTGTTGCTAAAGCAATCACGCCCTACCCCCCACACTCAGGCAGGCAGTACCTCCCTGAGCTCAGGGAAATAGACGCAAAACTTGGGCCCATATCATTGCTTAGTGGAAGGGCTCGGAACATCTGAGAACTACCATCCCAAATATCTTTCCCACTGATCAACCCTCCAGCCCGAGATCCTCTTCCTTACAGGCATTATTTTAGGTTGTATTAACCTAAACCTGTGTTCCTGGTTGCTAGGACACACCCAGCTTACACACCTGTTATCCCTGGATACTTGTTAACATGGTCCCTTTCATTCTCAAAAGTGTCTTGGTTTGGGCATGAAGTATCTGGTCCTCCTGGTTTCAGTATGTTCTCTGGGGGGCTCCCGTGAAGAGCCCATGGTCCCTGGGCACTTGTATTCCCTAGGTCAGGGTACAGAAAAGTCCTTATAGGGGGAATTCAGGGTATGGCTCTAGGTTTGTTTCTTTGGTGGGGGGCAAAAAGGGCAGGCAGAAAGGGGATGAAAGAGGGGAGAGACTTCTGATCAACTGGGCTTAAGAAAAGACCCGAGGCTTCTATCCTCACCTTCCCTGCCAACCCCAGTCTGGTCAGGTGCCACCCTCTGAGTTTTCTGACCTTTCCTGGGTGACTTCAGGATGACAATTGTCTATTGATCTGCCAGATTCTCCAGACCATCAGCTTCCTAAGGACAAGGACTCCATGTTAATCAGCTTTCTATCCCCAGTGTCTGATCTCATGTTTGTCACATAGTAAGCATTCATTAAAAATCTTCCCTGGGGGCGGCTGAGGGGCTCAGTGTGTCCGCCTTCTGCTCAGATCATGATCTGAGGGTCCCAGGATCCTGGGATCGAGTCCCACATATGTCCGGCTCCCTGCTCTGAAGAGAGTCTGCTTCTCCCTCTCCCTCTGCCCCTTCTTGTGCTCTCTCTCTCTCTCACTCAGTCTCTCTCTCAAATAAATAAAATCTAAAAAAATTTTTTTCCCTCAATGAATAAATGAATCTGAGACTCAATTTCTGCATCTGTAAAAGGGAAACCTAGTCTTTTTCAAGATTGTTGTGAGGCACAGGGGTATTTGTGTACACTGTTTAGCGCATGCCTAGATATTACAGACTTTCATTAAATAATAACTCAGATGCTATCATCATGATTAGTCATGCAATCAACCCCAAGCAATCCCATCCAAACCAGGCTGGAAGACTGGGACTATACCTCCCAGAGAGCTGCCATCTTATTGTGATATGCTTTTCTCTCCTAGGCTGCCTCTGAAGTTCAATGTCATTTGGGTTCCCGTGGGGGACTTCTTGGCATAGGAGGGGAAACACACAAGGTGATTTGTTCCACACTCACTTAGGGTCACCTGTTCTTTGAAAATAAGGCAAATAAATCAAATGGGGGAAGGACTAGGTGTTTTGGGAAGGGGCTATCACATCATTGGCTGCAGAAAGTGGGGGTGCAGTGCAAAGCATACAGAGCAAAATATGAAAGGTGGGAAAGGGGTTCCACCGTGTTCATCTGCTTTGCAGTATTGGGCAGGACCAGGATATCTGCTCCAGTCCCTAATTCATCCTCAGAAAGTCTTATGAGATGGGGTTTTATTACTCCATTTTCAATTGGGAACACTGGAAGGAGTGGTGAGATAACTTACATGGGGTTCAATGGCTGTTAAGAAGTTGCACTGAGCGCTGGGATTCACTCCTGGTCTGCCTGAGTTGGAGCCTACATGCATTCTTCCCAGCCTGCTGTCTTCCCGTGGTCCTGGGGTAAGGAAAGCAAGAAAGATCGGAGATAGAGTAGCCTGATTTACAGTGGTCCCACCAAGCTACAGGCAGTGGGACCACTGGGGCTCACCCCCAGCATAGGGCCTGGCCCATGGTAGGCTCTTGGCAAACATCAAATGGAGCCAATGAGAACTAAGTTCAGGTGAGCTCTTGCCAGACCATGGGAGTAGGGCAGGAAGTACCATTTGCATCATTCTCAAATGCCCTTTATTTGCTTCTTCCACGAGGATCTTGAATCAGGAACCCAGAGAGAAGTGTAATTATATATTTTGTGCAGAAACCATTACTTTTCACTCTACTGATTGACTGACTGATTGATTGGGGAGCTAGAGAGTGCACGTGTGAGCATGTGTGTGAGGGGGGGAGGGACAGAGGTGGAGGGAGAGAGAGAGAATGAATCTCAGGCATACTCCCAATGAGCACAGAGCCCTGCCTATGTGTCTTGATCTCACTACCCATTAGATCATGACCTGAGCCAAAGTCAAGAGCCGGACTCTTTACCGACTGAACCTTGCAGGTGCCCCTCATTTTATTTATTTCAAATCAGAGAGAGAAGAGTGCCCATGAAAGGCCTATAAAAATAGAGTTGGCCTAAAAAGCATATATATAATTTTACAATTCATGCTTAATAAACTTTTCATTCCAAGACATTTTGAAATGAGAATTTATAATATTTTGGAGCTGGGAAGAACCTTGGTGTTTATCTGATCAAATCTCTCATTCTTCAGATGAGAAAGGGGAGATGCAGTATCATGTGGTTTGTCTAAGGCCAGGCTCTAAGGACTGACCAAGCTAGTTAGAAAGCCAGAGCACGCTCTCTAGGCCACATGTTTTCCAAGTGTGGAGGGCGAGCCATTAGTGAGTAGTGAAATCAGTATCACAGGCTCTAACCTATTTTTAATTTTATTTGATTTTAAAAGATATTTTTAATAGACTTCATTCTTCAGAGCATTTATTTTGGTTAATATAAAAATTGCACAGAAGGTAAATATGTTACAAGGGCTGAACCAATATTGATACATGGTTATTAATGAAAGTCCACAGTTTATTTTAAGGTTACTATTTGTGTTGTACATTGTATGGGTTTTGACAAATGCATTATGTGATGTGCCCAACACTATCCTATCCTATCGTACAAAATAGTCTCAGTGTCCTCAAAGTGTGCTTTACTCCACCTGTTCATTCCTCCCCTGCTCCTCCTGGACCTCTGGTTCAATTTTTTAAATATATAAGAATAGAATTTTAAAAATCATACTGCGTATATTATCATAGCAGAGAGAGAATCTCAAGAAGGTTTCACTCCCAGCAGAGAGCCCAAACGGGGCTCGATTCCACAACCCGAAGATCATGACTCAAGCCAGAACCAAGAGTTGGATACTTAACCAACTGAGTCACCCAAGCTCCCTGAAACTTTTGTTCTAGATATATATGTAAGTATGTGTGTCTTTAGGTTAAAATATAAAATATACTTCTTACTGTGGATTGGAGGGGGGGGAGAGTCTGAGAAACACAGCTCTAAACATTCTTGTACACAAAATTCTAGGGAATAAATCCAGAAAATGAATACACAGATGGAACATTTCACATATAAGACCAAAACAAGAAAAAAAACCCATAACTAAGAGACATTAAGAAAATAAACAAGCATACAAAAATTCCCTGAAGAGTGAGTACAAAGAGGTCAGAAAGTTACGGCTTTTCCCCAAATCAGTTTTGATTTTAGTTTCTTTGTTGGGACTGCAAATCATTCAGAGTCAAAGACTTTAATGTTTTCAGAGTACAAGATCCGGAAAGGGGAGGAGGGTTAGGTAGAGTGAGGGTTTCATTCTTGCAAATTAATTCTGTTCAAAGTTTCCAAAAATGTTATCTCTGGATGGTAATCAACAACAAAAAATATTGCTTTTCAGGAGGTTTTATTGAGGTTCATTTGGCTCTACAGCTATTGATTTTTTTCATCAACAGGGCTGCTGTTGTATTTAACTTCATGTCATGCCAAGCGTCTCAAGATTTCTAAAGGATTCAAATTTACGCTTGACTCAGATTCCTCAATTTTTCAACATCTCCTTTCCATATACATTGGTACTTCATCCGTCCGGGGGAGATGTGTAATCTAGACACACCATTGTGTCTCCGAGATATCCTGATTTCAAATTTTGAATTGCATTGGCCCATCGTGTGGCTTACGAGTAGCCTAGGGCAAAAATCCCAGGTCCTGCTAATTACTGCATGAGCCTGAAAAGGGATTTTCTCTTAGTATTCTTTTTCAAGGATGATATATACAAGTTCTACATAAAATGATGCTAAGATTATATTAGGAGCCTCTCTTTGTAGGAGTAATGTGCTGGGCTAAGCTACCTGGCTAGGATTTCGAATCCTATCAATAACCTATGACATAGAAATTAGTGTACTCATTTACTCATTGAACAAATTCAAGCTCAGAAAGTTTTTTTTTTTTTAAGTTTTCTGCTTGAGGCGCCCTGGGTGGCTCAGTGGGTTGGAGCCTCTGCCTTCTGCTCGGGTCGTGATTCCAGGGTCCTGGGATTGAGCCCCGCATCGGGCTCTCTGCTCAGTGGTCCTGGAATTGAGCCCCGTGTCCGGCTTTCTGCTCGGTGGGGAGCCTGCTTCCCTACTTCTCTCTCTGCCTGCCTTTCTGCCTACTTGTGATCTCTGTAAAATAAATTAATTAATTTTAAAAAAGTTTTTTGCTTGATGATTTTTTTATTTTTTAAAGATTTTAATTTATTTATTTAATTGACAGTGAGAGAGAGAGAGAACACAAGCAGGGGGAGTAAGAGAGGGAGAAGCAGGCTCCCGGCTGAGCAGGGAGCCTGAGGCGGGGCTCCATCCCAGAACCCTGGGATCATGACCTGAGCTGAAAACAGACACCTGAGGACTGAGCCACACAGGCTCCCTCAAGCTCAGAAAGCTCAAGGAGAATGTCCAATGTCACTCAGAAAGATAGTGGTTAGGCCAAATTGGAACCCATGTCTGGAAGAGCATGGACCTGGTCTTCTGTGTGCCCCTGGGGCCTAATATAGGGCTTGCTACATAGTAGGTGATCAGTAACCTTTCCTGTGGAAATGTCTGATGGAAGAGCAAAGGCTTAGCAAAGATTTGGGGGTTTTCAGGATAAGTAAGATAATACTACTGCTCTACCTGCCATTCACTAAGCACTCTGGGTCAGGTACTGTGTTAAAGGCTCTATGCATATTATATACACAGAGCATAAAAAGGAATTAACATGAGGTCTGGTGGAAAGACATCAGTGACACTAACATCATTATAGATCACTATAATGGTAGCTGTCATCATTATAGCCCAAGAGCTTATAACGTTATGATCTCTCCAACCTACACATTCCATGCTTTTCTCTGAGTGGTATTGACCGGGTCAGCGGAGGGTCAGCCCTTTCCGCAGGGAACCATCCCCCAGCCTGACGTTTCCCTCCACCTCTTTCTCACACCGGCGCATTACAACATGCTGTGTTGGTCAATCCCCCCATTCCTTTTTTTAAGTATACGGGCTGCTGAAGGAAGCCCAGCCTTGGCCAATCCCTACTTTATGTTAAGTAAGGAACCCCCAGGGTGTTTTTCGGTGGGAGGGAGGGAAGGGGCTGCGGGTCCCCGGGCTGGCACCTCGTTTGCATAACGTGCTCTGTGCTTTCGGGTTGAATTGAGAAAGAAGCCACGTGGTCTGGTGGCAGCGGCTGGGGAGGAAGAGCGGTGACTCAGCAGCGCTGTGCGAGCAATGAGCAACGGTGCAGGCAGCTCTGAGCAGCAGCAGAGATCAGCCTCCTCCGGCCACGGCCACTGCCAGAGCCACGAGGGAGCGGTGTGCTCAGGGCAAAATCAGCCCCACAGGCACTCGTGGGCAACGGGAAGGAAAGGGAGCAAACTGCCTCCGGTGGGACTGGTCAGGCTGTGGTCCGAGGGCATGGGGACAGTATGAAGACAGTCTGGGGCACCGAACCATGTGGTATCTATCACCTTAGTCCTGGAAGTTTTTTGTGACCTGAGCTAGCACATTTTCAAGTGGGGGAAGTACCAGGTAGTGCCCATGGGTCTACCTATGGTCTTGAGCCCACAGCCTTGCCCTTAAACTTCTAGATGGTAACAGTGATCCTCATGAAGCACATGCCAGGGGCGGGAATATTATGCATATTTTTAGAAATAGAGCCCTTTATCACAATCATAGGTCTTCCATCTAGTGGCCTGACTATTGAACTCAGTAGCATATATTTTGAAACAGGACTCTGTAAATATGAAGTCACTGTTAACCCCTGATGACTTGAAAGACTTCCAACAAAAATTCTCAGGAGGGAAATCTTAGAGTTTATTCCTTTGTTTAGTCTTTCATTTAGTCAATCTGCAGTCTATCATCCTTTTGAGAAATTATTTATATTCTCTGAGGTACAGCTGATGGTGATCTGAGTAGAAAGTCGGAAGACTGGTGTTTGAGTCCCATTTTCACTAGGACTTAATTGTGAGATCATGGGAAAGTTGCTAAAATGTGGGCGAAAATTCTTTGCCTATATTCTAAGAAGCTTAAAAAAAATTCACCTGAGATAATGCATGGGAAGTGTGTAAGTGGTAAGTGGTAAAGTACTATAGGAAATTCCTGTGTTTTACCTATTAAAGAAACCAAGACATAGAGTGAACAAAGCATTTGCCGGAAGTCATAATTAGCCAGTAAAGGAGGGCCAAAGAGGAGATATAAATTCAGGTGACTGGACCCATTACAGGCTGGAGCTGATTCAGCAAAACAATTTCTTTTTTGCAGTCAGGATGCATGTGACTGTAAAAGACATCAGTCCACCAACATATGACGAGTAACTTCCCGAGAGTCTATGCAGATCTCACAGGATTCAAGGGTGGACAACAAAGTGTTGGTGGGCTTCATTCAGATGGGCCAGAGAAGGGGGAAGCCCTCAGGAACGGGGTGGCTCTTCCCGGTGTCTGTCTCTGATTCTGAGTCAGCTCAGCCTTTCCTCCATCTTGCCTGCCTTCTTCCACTTGTTCATCCTGTGAAAGACACAACACGACTGCTCATCCTGGACCTACACCATGACCATCAAGCCCCAGCACCCATCCACAATCGACAACACACATTGGAATTCTCCAGGGATGAGGGAATTAGCCTGGGTCATGGGAGTAATTTCTGAGTAAGTGATTGGTTCCCCCTGGGTCAGGTGTGTGCCCACCTGGTCCAATCAGCTGGGGGCTTCTCCACCCCCACCATCACCACCACCCATCTCTACAAATCACATTATCTCACATTATCTCGTGCAGCTTCTAGAGAGCTGTGGCGGTGGCAAGGGCACTAACTTACCACTCTGGATGTTATCACATAAAGAGAGGAACTATTTATAGGTGGAGTGTACTTGGAATGATTTTATGATGTATTTCAGTTATGAAATGGAAGACCCAAATTTCCTGGTCAAAAAAATCAATTCAAGTTAATAAATATTGTGTTGGGCTCTGAAGATAGACTCATACGTCTACAAGACATGTTCCAAATAACCGTAATATAAGACAGTCTATGAGAGTTTCTTAAAAGCTGTCTTACAAAATGTTATGGAAGCATAAAAAAGGGTTACATCTCCTGGGGGAGCAGAACAGTTTCACTGAGTAAATGCAATTTGAGGTTCGTCTTGAAGTCTTCATTTAGCATTTAGAGAGAGAAGTGGGTGATCAGCAGGACACACGTGAAGTAGTGGGAAAAGAACGAGCAAAAAAATGGGAGTAAAGTTAAACTTATGGCTCTGAGAGGGCAAAAAAACTACACTGTGGCTGAAGAGCAGGGTGCAAGGGGAGGAAAAGAAACTGCCAGGAACTGACTGCCTCAGGTATATGCTGGATGTTTCCACATGCTCCTTGTTCAGTCCTGTCAACAATCCTCCAGATGGCACATATTGTCCCCATTTCATCAAGTGCACAAAGGCTAAGGCCATCCCTCCCCTGTACCACGATAAGGAGAGGTGTGAAGGGTGGCCGAGGACAGGTGGAAGGAGGTCTGCCTGCTGTGTCACCAGCCCACATGAGGCATGCCTGGCTGGCTTAGTGGGTAGCGTGTGAGACTTTTGATCTGGAGGTAAGTTCGAGCCCCTTGCTGGGTGTGGTGATGACTCAAAAATAAAATCTTAAAAAACCAAAAGACCAAAAAAAAAAAAAAATCACCAAGTCCCCATTTGATTCTGAAGCCACTGGGCAGGAAGTCATGCAAGAATTCTAAGCAAAGAACAGAGACCAGACTGTCAGGAGTAACATATTACAGAAAAGTGTTCCTAACCCACAAACTTGAAAACCCATCCTTCTCAGACCTCAAGATGCCCCATCGGTCTGCCAGTCCCTGATGCTCCCTCTTTCTCCATTTCCTAATGTGGGGGTGGGGGGGGCGGAATGCCATATTAACAGAATAATCTCTTTGGGGAGTCACCCGATATAATAAAAAAAGAAGAGAGTAAAAACAAGAAAAACAAAAAAAGAATTCTGAGCATGAACAGCACGCTCAGATCTGAATTATAGAAAAATAATGCCCGTGGTAATGTGGGGATTAAATAAGAGTATTTTTCTCTCTCCTTCATTCATTTAAATAAAAATATATACTGAGGTGCACCTGGGTGGCCTCACCCAGATTTAAATAAAATCTTTAAAAAGAAAAAAAAAACAACTTACTGTGGGCCAAGACCTTCTTACCAGGCCTTAGGAAAAACTGTTGTACATGCCAGATACCTTCCTAAATCTCATGAAGTTTACGGTCTCTCTTTATGTGTATGCATATAATATAGATCTTTATATATACTTTATTTTATAATACACATATGTACACATATATGACAATAGTAAACTTTTACATTTTAATTTTTTAGCTCACAAAAATAGTAAGATGACATTCTTCTTTTAAAAAATTATCTCTATATTCTAAATATTAATCCCTTATCAGGTACGTAATTGGCAAAGATTTTCTCCCATTCTGTGAGTTGTCATTTTGTTCTGTTCATAGTGTCTTTTAAAAAAAAAATTTTTGTTAACCATTTCTTTTTTTTTTAAGATTTTATTTATTTGACAGGCAGAGATCACAAGTAGACAGAGAGGCAAGCAGAGAGAGAGAGGGGAGAGCAGGCTCCCTGCTGAGCAGAGAGCCGGATTCGGGGCTCAATCCCAGAACCCTGGGATCATGACCTGAGCTGAAGGCAGAGGCTTTAACCCACTGAGCCACCCAGGTACCCCTCATACTGTCTTTTGATGCACACAGTATTTAATGTTCATTAAATCAAATTAGTCTATTTATTTACTTCTTTTGCCTGTGCTCTGGTTTCATGCTAAGAAATCACTGCTAAATCCAATGCCGTGAAGATATTCCCCTATTTCTTTGGTAAGACTTTTAGTTTTAGGTCTTCTGGTTAGGTCTTTGATCCATTCAATTAATGGATCCATTAATTTTCGTCTGTGATGTCAAGTAAGGGTCCATCTTCATTCTTTCCCATGTGGATATACATTTTCCTGGCACCATTTGTTGAAAAGACTATCTTTTCCTTACTGCATAGTGTTGGAACCCTTTTAAAAATCATTTGAAAATCATATAATTGAGGGCTTATTTCTGGGCTATTTTCTTTCATTGATCTGTATTCTGTCCCATGCCAATACCACACTGTTTTGATTACTACGGTTTTGTAATACATTTTGAAATTAGGAGGTGTAAGTCCTCAAAATTTGTTCTTTTCCAAGGTTGTTTTGGCTATCTGGGGTCCCTTGAGATTCCATATGAATTTTAGGAATTCTATTTTCTATTTCTGCAAAAAAAAAAAAA
>ML099459.1:48428-73927 GCA_003697995.1 Taxidea taxus jeffersonii | reverse complement strand
GTGGTTTAAGGCCTCTACCTTCGGCTCGGGTCGTGATCCCAGGGTCCTGGGATAGAGCCCCACATCGGGCTCTCTGCTCGGCGGGGAGCCTGCTTCCCCCTCTTTCTGTCTCTGCCTGCTTCTCTGCCTACTTGTGATCTCTCTGTCAAATGAATAAATTTAAAAAAAATTTTTTTAAAAAGAATATATACTGGGGCGCCTGGGTGGCTCAGTGGGTTAAACATCTGCCTTTAGCTCAGGTCATGATCTCAGGGTCCTGGGATCGAGCCCCGCATTGGGCTCTCTGCTCAGCAGGGAGCCTGCTTACCCCACACTCTCTCTCTACCTGCTTCTCTGCCTACTTGTGATCTCTCTCTGTGTGTCAAATGAATAAATAAAATCTTTAAATAAAAAAAAGAATATAGGGACGCCTGGGTGGCTCAGTGGGTTAAGCTGCTGCCTTCAGCTTGGGTCATGATCCCAGCGTCCTGGGATCGAGTCCCACATCGGGCTCCTTGCTCAGCAGGGAGCCTGCTTCTCCCCTCCCCTCTCTGCCTGCCTCTCTGCCTACTTGTGTGTTCTCTATCAAATAAATAAATAAAATCTTTAAAAAAAAAAGAATATATACTTTGAGGTATTATTAGGAGGATTAAATAAGAAAATATATGTGCTTGTCACATTGTAGATACTTAATCAATTTTAGTTTCTTTATTTACTTCTTTTCTTTCCTTTTTGTCTTCCTTCTTGGTCAGTATGAAAGCTGGTTGCCTTATATTATCTTTCTGGGATTTGCACAGTCTATTTTAGGAAGTGGCAGTGTAACCCTGAGAAGAAGACTTCTAGAGCAGAAGTCTAAAAGTCAGTGAAAAAATACCTGTGTGTTTTTCCTAAGGTCAACTTATGGTCATATCTTCTTTGAAATTCTTCTTAATTCCTTGTCATCACACTGCAAGGTAGTACTGATCACTTCCCCTTCATATTGATAATTGTTTTCATGCCTGTATCTTTCTATTGTGTGATTATAAACTCTGTAAAGGTGGAAACTATTTTTTTTTAATTTCTCTTCCATTCAAGCCATTAATAAGTATCTGTTGAGTGATTGAATAAATGAGTCCAAAAAGCAAGTTGCAACTCTTGGAAAATTTCAATGGGAATCCTCCAAGATAATATTTCACTTGGAGGGAAATAATGTCTAGAATGGAATAGGATCATAGGATCATAGAATTAGAGAAAGACATTCTCTTAGTAATTTATTTAGCAATTATTTGAGACTAACTTGTGACTCATTAGTTAGTTATTCCTTAGACCAGTTTATTGAGTCTTAAACAAAAAAAGCATTTGACAAAATACAGCATCTTTTCCTGATTAAAACTCTCCAAACTGGGCACCTGGGTGGCTCAGTGGGTTAAAGCCTCTGCCTTCAGCTCAGGTCATGATCCCAGGGTTTCGGGATTGAGCCTCACATCGGGCTCTCTGCTCAGCAGGGAGTCTGCTTCCCCCTCTCTCTCTGCCTGCCTCTCTGTCTGCTTGTGATCTCTATCAAATAAAAAATCTTAAAAAAAAAAAACAAAACTCTCCAAACTACAGGGATCAAGGGAATATACCTCAGTATCATAAAAGCCATCTAAGAAAGCCCACAGCAAATATTTTTCTCAATGGGGAAAAACAGAACTTTTCCCTGAAGGTCAGGGACACAACAAAAATGCCCACCCTCACCATTATTGTTCAACATAGTACCAGAAGTCCTAGCCTCAGTAATCAGAAAACAAAGAGAACTAAAAGGCATTCGAACTGGCAAAGAAGAAGTCAAACTCTCTCTCTTCAGAGATGACATGATACTTCATGTGGAAAACCCAAAAGACTCCACCCCCCCAAGTTAGTAGAACTCATACAGCAATTCAGCAGCGTGGCAGGATATGAAATCAATTCACATAAATCAGTTGCATTTCTATATACTAACAATGTAACTAAAGAAAGAGAAATTAAGGAATCAGTTCCATTTAAAACAGCTCCAAAAACCATAAGATACATAGGAATAAACCTAGCCAAAGAAGTAAAGGATCTATGCTCTAGAAATTACAGAACACTTATGAAAGGAATTGAGGAAGAGACAAAGAGATGGAAAAACATTCCATACTCATGGATTGGAATAGTTTAGTGAGTCTTATTCAGAATTCTTTTGAAATGAAATGAAATGAAATAGAATAGAAAAAATATGAGAAGTGACTGCTTGATGGGTACAAGGTTTCTTTTAGAGGTGATGGAAATGTTCCAACATTAAGTAGTGGTAATGGTTACACAACATAATGAATTACTAATTCACTACACAACATAGTGAATTACTAAAAGGAACTGAATTGTATGCTTTAAAAATGGTTAAAATGGTGGATTTTATGTTATGTGAGTTTTATTTCAATAAAAAAGGCCAAAAAAATTAAGCAAAATTCATATATCGGTCCTAGTAAGAGTAAATACAGTTTTGTAAAACTCTTCAGTTCCATGTATGTATTTTTGTGTGAATCTTATCAAGTAGTAAAAAATATATTTCTTTCTATGGGTCAAGATAAGTTTAAAAACCTTGAATCCAGTTTAACTCCCTTTTTTTTAAAGACCTATGGAAGTAAAGATGTACCCAAGTTTCTTTTTTTTTTTTTTTAATTTTTTTAAAGGATTTTATTTATTTGACAGAGAGACACAGCGAGAGAAGGAACACAAGCAGGGGAGTGGGAGAGGGAGAAGCAGGCTTCCAGCCCAGCAGGGAGCCCTATGTGGGGCTGGATCCCAGGACCCTGAGATCATGACCTGAGCTGAAGGCAGATGCTTAACGACTGAGCCACCCAGGTGCCCCTGTACCCAACTTTCTAATGAAGAATAGCTAAAAAGTGTTTCAGGAAAAGGAATATATATTGATGGTGTTTTTGAGTTTAAGGGTATTATCACAGCAATGGCCAGACTTCAGTGTACATGGTAAAATATTTAGAAACTAACAAAACTACAACAGGATGCTAAAGTTAACCAAAAATGATTGGTGGGGAGGAGGGAAAAACAAAATGAGTATGTGTGTACATGGGGGGTGGAAACAGTAATCATTAAAAATAATTAAATGAGAAAGGAGTATTCAACTGATTTCCTCCAATTAGTGGGTCAACTGTGAAACCTGGATTGGTGAATATAGAGGCTGCAGCTGCTGGTATAGCCTGGTTCCCTAGGACAAGAAGTTACTTCCACTGTGGAGTGGGCCATAACCTGAAATCAGTTCTTATCCCATCAATGTTTGCCCTATCCAGTGATCTTTTTTTCTTTTTTTTTAAAAAGATTTTATTTATTTATTGGACAGACAGAGATCACAAGTAGACAGAGAGGCAGGCAGAGAGAGAGGAAGAAGCAGGATCCCCACTGAACAGACAGCCTGATGTGGAGCTTGGTCCCAGGAACCTGGGATCATGACCTGATCTGAAGGCAGAGGCTTTAACCCACTGAACCACCCAGGCGCCCCTGTATCCAGTGATCTTAAGACTTCAGAAACCTTTTAAAAGTTATACTGCTCCTCAAAATACTAGAGTGCTCACATACCTCAATATTATCAAAACCATCTATGAAAAACCCACCGCAAATATCATTCTCAATGGAGAAACACTGAGAGCTTTTCCGCTAAGGTCAGGAACATGGCAGGGATGTCCATTATCACCACTGCTATTCACATAGTACTAGAAGTCCCAGCCTCAGCAATCAGACAACAAAAAGAAATTAAACGCATCCAAATCGGCAAAGAAGAAGTCAAACTCTCACTCTTGGCAAATGGTATGATACTTTATATGGAAAACCCAAAAGACTCCACTCCAAATCTGCTAAAAGTTATACAGGAATTCAGTAAAGTGTCAGGTTATACAATCAATGTACAGAAATCAGTTGCATTTCTATACACCAAAAGCAAGACAGAAGGAAAAGAAATTAAGGAGTCAGTCCCATTTACAATTGCACCGAAAGCCATAAGATACCTAGGAATAAACCTAACCAAAGAGGAAAAGAATCAGTACTCAGAAAAATATAAAGTACTCATGAAAGAAATTGAGGAAGACACAAAGAAATAGAAAAATGTTCCATACTCATGGATTGGAAGAACAAATATTGTGAAAATGTCTATGCTACCCAAAGCAATCTACACATTGAATGCAATCCCTATCAAAATCCCATCCATTTTTTTCAAAGAAACGGAACAACTAATCCTAAAATTTATATGGAACCAGAAAAGACCTCGAATAGCCAAAGAAATATTGAAAAAGAAAGCCAAAGTTGGTGCCATCACAATTCCGGACTTCAAGCTCTATTACAAAGCTGTCCTCATCAAGTCTGTATGGTACTGGCACAAAAACAGACACATAGATCAATCGAACAGAATAGAGAGCCCAGAAATAGACTCTCAACTCTATGATCAACTAATCTTCGACAAAGCAGGAAAGAATGTCCAATGGAAAAAAGACAGCCTCTTCAACAAATGGTGTTGGTAAAATTGGACAGCCACATGCAGAAAAATGAAATTGGACCATTTCCTCACACCACACATGAAAACAGACTCAAAATGGATGAAGGACCTCAATATTAGAAAGGAATCCATCAAAATCCTTGAGGAGAACACAGGCAGCAACCTCTTCGGCCTCAGCCACAGCAACCTCTTCCTAGGAACATCTCCAAAGGCAAGGGAAGCAAGGGAAAAAATGAACTATTGGGACTTCATCAAGATCAAAAGCTTTTGCAAAAGGAAAGGAAACAGTAACAAAGCCTAAAAACAACAGAATGGGAGAAGATATTTGCAAACGACATATCAGATAAATGGCTAGTATTCAAAATCTATAAAGAGCTTAGCAAACTCAACACCCAAAGAACAAATAATCCAATCAAGAAATGGGCAGAGGACATGAACAGACATTTCTGCAAAGAAGACATCCAGATGGCCAACAGACACATGAAAAAGTGCTCCACATCACTTGGCATCAGGGAAATACAAATCGAAACCACAATGAGATACCACCTCACACCAGTCAGAATGGCTAAAATTAACAAGTCAGGAAATGACAGATGCTGGTGAGGATGCGGAGAAAGAGGAACCCTCCTACACTGTTGGTGGGAATGGAAGCTGGTGCAACCACTCTGGAAAACAGCATGGAGGTTCCTCAGAAAGTTGAAAATAGAGCTACCTTATGACCCAGCAATTGCACTACTGGGTATCTACCTTAAAGATATAAACATAGTGATCTGAAGGGGCATGTGCACCCAAATGTTTATAGCAGCAATGTCCACAATAGCCAAACTATGGAAAGAACCTAGATGTCCATCAACAGATGAATGGATAAAGAAGATGTGGTGTGTATAAATAAATAAATAAATAAATACACACACACACACACACACACACACACACACACACACACACACAATGGAATACTATGCAGCCATCAAAAGAAATGAAATCTTGCCATTTGTGACGACGTGGATGGAACTAGAGAGTATTATGCTTAGCAAAATAAGTCAATCGGAGAAAGACAACCATCATAAATTTTAAAAAAATACTAGAGTGCTCAGACTAACTCTACATTTTATTCAAATAAGTTGGGAGAGAATTATGAAGATTTCATTCCCCCAAGGTATAATGAATTCTAATTCCTCTCAGTGCCAATAACCTGATTACTTATTATTCTCTATATTCTATTTTATGTGCATATTTTTATAAACTTTAAGTGATTTTCATGTGAGAACACATTCTCTCTAACAAGAGCACATGGAGGGAGCTTCTGCTTTTGGATTCCTTCATGGCAACTAATGAGAGTTTTACACTCAGATGTGGGCACTTAGATGTTGCTGAATGACTTTCCCCAGCAAATCCTCTTAATAGTCTCTCTGAGCCTGTCCAGGGAAAGACTATCCTTGAGAAAACATTGAATGCCTACTATGTGCCAAGCATGACCTAGGCTTTGGGACTTCACTGGGAATTATACAAATATGTGTATTACCAAGAAAATTTATGAGTGAACAATTGTTATGACATTTCTTTCTAATGCTTATTGGGAGAGGGGGAATAAAAGCCTTTTTCATTGAGCTGACATTTAAAATTGCTGGTACCTTTCTATGCATTAAGTGACATAACTCTGCACTATTAATCTGCTAAAAGTCATTGTATTCTTCACTGCCACCCATTCACAGAAAATTAAAAAATAGCATTTTACTTAAGAATATTCATCTAAGACCTCTGTTGATGGGTGTTAAAGTTGTTTCTCATCTTTTACTATTAAAAACAGTACCAATGTCCAGTCCTTTTGCTTATCATTTTTGCAGAATTTCCAGCAGTGGGATAGTTAAGTGTAAGGGATAATGAACATATTTATTTATTATTGTTATTAATTTTGGTAAAGTATACATAAATTTATCATTTTAACCATTTTAAGCATACAGTTCAGTGGCATTAAGTATCTTCACGTGTTGTGCAACCATCTCCAACTTCCACCCCCAGGACTTTTTTGCTCTTTCAAAACTGAAGCTCTGTGCCCATTAAACAGTAATTTCCCATCCCTCCCTTCCCCAGTACCTGGCAACTACCATTCCACTTTCTGTCTCTATTAATCTGACTACTCCAGGAACATCATGTATGTGACAGTCATACAATATTTGTCCTTTTATGACTGGCTTATTTCACTTAGCATATTGTCCTCAAGATTCACATGCATTGTAGCGTGTGTCAGAATTTCTTTCCTTGTTAATGCCGAATAATATTCCATTGTATTTATCTATAGTATTTATATATACCACTTCTGGTATATCTAAGTGGATATTTGAGTTGCTTCCATCTTTTGGATATTGTGAATAATGCTTCTATGAATGTACGTGTACAGGTATCTGTTTGAGTCTTTCCTTTTAACTCATTTTGGTACATACCGAGAAGTGGCATTGCTGGAGCATATAGTGAGTCTATGTTTTATTTTTTGAGGCACTACTATACTGTTTTTTATAGTAGCTTCACACTTACACATTCCCACCAGCACTGCACAGGGTTCCAATTTCTCCACATCCCTGCCAGCAGTTTTTATATCCTAGTTTGTTTGTTTGTTTGTTTGTTTTTTATAACACCCATCCTAATGAGTGTGAAGTGGTATCTACTTGTGGTTTTGATTTGCATTTCCTTAATGATTAGTGAGGTTGAACATCTTTTCGTGTGCTCATTGAGTTATATATCTTCTTTGAGAAAATGTCTATTCAAGTCCTTGGTCCATTTTTGAATTAGGTTGCTTGTTTGTTGTTCTTAGATTGTAGGAGTTCTTTATATATTGTGAATAGTAATCCCTTATCCAATATATGACATAAATATTTCCTCCCTATCCATGCGTTGCCTTTTCACTCTGTCAATTGTGTCCTTTGCGCAGTTTTTAGTTCTGATATAATCTAATTTGTCTGCATTTTCTTGCCTTGCCTTTACTGTCATATCCAAGAAACCATTGTCAAAGCCAATGTAATGAAGTTTTTCCACTATTTTTATCTAAGAGGTTTATAGGTTTAGTCCTTATATTTAAGTCTGTGATTTATTTGAGTTTATTTTTGTGTATAATGTGAGGTAAGTGTCTACATTTGTTTTTTGCATGTGGATATCATATTTTCCCAGCACTATTTGTTGAAGACTGTTCTTTCCCAATTGAAGGGTCTTGACACCTTGGTCAAAAATCATTTGACCATATGTGTGAGGGTCTACTTCTGGACTCTATTCTACTCAATTGTTCTATGACTGCCTTTATTATAATACCACACTGTTTTGGTTACTGTAGCTTTGTAGTAAATTTTGAAATTGAAGTGTGAAGACTTCAACTCTGTTCTTCTTTTTCAGGATTATTTTGGCTGTTTGGAATCTATATTCTCTTTTATATTTATCTTTATAGCTATGGTTAGCAGTGCTCTTTATTTCTTCATCTGATTTCAAGTTTCTACCTAATAGACTTTAATTTCAGCTTAAAGGATTCGCTTTATTACCTTTCTTTTTTTTTTTAATTTAATTTTATGTTTTCAGTGTTCCAAGATTCATTGTTAATGCACCACACCCAGTGCTCCATGCAATACGTGCCCTCCTTGATACCCACCACTAGGCTCACCCATCCCTCCACTCCCCTCCCCTCCAATACCCTCAGTTTGTTTCTCAGAGTCCACATTTTCTCATGCTTCTTCTCCCCCTCCAGTTCTCCCCAATTCACTTTTCCTTTTCCTTCTCCTAATGTCCTCCATGTTATTCCTTATGCTTCACATAAGTGAAACCATATGATAATTGACTTTCTCTGCTTGACTTATTTCACTCAGCATAATTTCCTCCAGTCCCACCCATGTTGATACAAAAGTTGGGTCTTCATCCTTTCTGATGGCTGTGTAATATTCCATTGTATATATGGACCATATTTTCTTTATCCATTTGTCTATGTAGGGCACCTTGGCTCTTATGGACCTCAGTGTTCATAGCAGCAAAGGCCACAATCGCCAAACTGTGGAAAGAGCCAGGATTCCCTTTATTATCTTTCTAGGGAAGGTTTGCTAATGATAAATTCTCTTAGTTTTTGTTTATCTAGGAATGTCTTAATTTTTCCTCCATTTTCAAAGGATAGTTTTGTTGGATATAGATTTCTTGGTTGACAGTCTTTTACTTTCAGCACTCTGAATGTGTCCTCCTACTGCCTTCTTGCCTTTATGATTTTTTATGGAAATTTAGCTGTCAATCTCATTGATGATCTCTTGGGTCTAATGAGTCTTCTCTCTTTTTGCTCTCAAGATTCTCTGTTTTCCTTTGCTTTCAACAATTTGATTATGATGTGTCTGGGGAGTTCACTGAGCTTCTTGGATTTGTAGGTTAATGTTTCTCACCAAATGTTCAGCTATTCCTTTTTTTTAAATTGAGATATAATTGATAACATTGTATTAGTTTCAGGTGGGTTAGGTTCTTTCCATTTCTTGTCTATTGTAAATAATGCTGCAGTGAATATAGGAATCATATATGTCTTCAAATTAGCATTTTTGTATTCTTCAGATACATATCCAGAATTGGACTAGCTGGGTCATTTAGTAATTCTGTTAATTTTTTGAGGAATCTCTATATTGTTTTTCACAATGGCTGTACCAATTTACATTTCCAACAACACTGTATAAGAGGCTCCTTTTCTCTACATCTTCTCCAACACTTGTTATTTCTTCTTTTGATAATAGCCATTCTGACAGTTGTGAAGTAATAGCTCATTGTGGTTTTGATTTGAATTTCCCTGATGAGTAGTGATGTTAAGCACCTTTTCATAAACCTGTTGGCCATTTGTATGTCTTCTTTGGAAAAAATGTCAATTCAGATCTTCTGCCCAATTTTTAATTATTTTATTTTAATTTTTGTTTTTGCCATTGAGGTGTATGAATTCTCTATATATTTTGGATATTAACCCCTTTCCAGATTATAAGATTTGCAAATATTTTCTCCCATTCAGTAGGTTGCTTTTTCATTTTGCTGATTGTTTCTTTTGCTGTGCAGAAGCTTTTCAGTTTGATGTAGTCTCACTTATTTATATTGGCCTTCATTACCTTTGCTTTTGTTGTCTAATCCAAAAAGAAATTATCACCAAAATTAATATCGAGGAACTTACCACCTGTGTTTTCTTCAAGTCTTTATCCATTTTGAGTTAATGTTTGCGTATGGGTAAGGTAGTGGTCCAGTTTCATCCTACCGCATGCAGCTGTCCTGTTTTCCCAATACCATTTATTGAAGAGACTGTCCCTTCCCCATTGTATATTTTTGGCTCCTGTGTTGTAAATCAATTGGTCACATATGCATGGATTTATTTCTGGATTCTCTATTCTGTTCCATGGGTCTATGTGAAGCTTTAATGCCAACACCATACTGTTTTTTTATTACTATAGATTTTAATAAGTTTGAAATTAGGGAGCATTATACCTCCAGTTCTTCTTTCTCAAGATTGCTTTGGCTAGCCAAGGTCTTTTGTGATTCCATGAAAATTTTAGAATTGTTTGTTCAATTTCTGTGAAAAGTGCCATTAGAATTTTAATAAGGGACTGCATGACTCAGTTGATTACGTTGAGTAGTATGGACATTTTAACACTATTAGTTCTTTTAATCCAAGCATGGAATATCTTTACTTTACTTTTTTTTTTTTTTTAAGATTTTTATTTATTTATTTTTATTTGACAGAGAAATCACAAGTAGGCAGAGAGGCAGGCAGAGAGAGAGGGGGGAGGCAGGCTCCCCGCTGAGCAGAGAGCCTGATGTGGGGCTCGATCCCAGGACCATGGGATCATGACCTGAGCCGAAGGCAGAGGCATTAACCAACTGAGCCACTCAGGCAGCCCTATATCTTTACTTTTATTTGTATCTTCTTGTCTAATTTCTTTTATCACTGCCTTACAGCCATTATTTCTTGAAATGTTCTTTCTGCCCCCTTTTCTCTCTTCTCTATTTCTGAGTTCTCATTATGTGTGTGTTAGTATTCTTGTTGGTGTTCCTTAAGTTTCAGAGCCTCTGTTCATTTTTTTCATCTTTTATCTTTATACTGTTCTGACTAGAAAATCTCAATATACCTGTCTTCAGGTTCATTGATTCTTCTGTTACTGAAATCTACTGTTGAACCTCTCTAGTAAATTTTCATTTCATTGTTTGTACCAACTGCAGAATTTCTATTTGGTTCTTTTCCATAATTTCTATTTTTTGCAATTGATATTCTTTATTTGTGAGAGGTCTTTTTTCATATTTTACTTTAGTTCTATAGAAATAGTTTCTTTAATTTTTTGAACATATCTAGCTAATAAACATCTTTGTCTACTAAATACAACATTTGGGCTCCCTCAGGAGCAGTTTCTGTTTACTGGCTGCATTTTTGCTTGCTTATAGTCCATACTTTAATGTTTATTTGCATGTCTTTGTTGTGGTGGTGGTTGAAAATTGTACATTGTAAATAATGTAATGTGGCATTTCTAGAAATAAAATTGCTCCCCTAGGCTCCTAGGTTTATTTTTGTTGCTATTTGTTGTTGTTTGTTTAGTGACTTTTCTGAATATTATAAAGTCTGTATTCTTCAACACGTGTTACCATTAAAGTCTCCTCAACTAGCTTAGTGGCCAGCTAACAATTGGAATGAGATTTCCTTAAATGGCAGAACGAGTAAATCTCCCAGTTTTCGCCAAATGTCTCTGTGTATGTTGGAGCACCCCTTCATTGCTCAGCCAATTGAAAACTATAACTTAGCTTTAACTTCCTGATTTCAGAGACTGAAAGCCAGAAGAGAGAACTTAGGGCCTTCTAGATATATTTTAAGCATGTGCAGAACCCTACATATGCACATGGACTTCTAGATTTCTAGAAATATGTCAAAGATTTTCAGAGTCTCTATGGACATCTTATTCCCTACCTTTTTCTTGTAAGCTTTTTGTTAGCTTATTGTTTGCCCAACTGTTTTTCAATGCTCCAGACAGCCACAAAGTTAATTCCCTCTAAATGTTTTTGAAAAATGCTCCCAGGGAAAAGGTGTTTTGTATTGGATGAGCTGTGAGTCAGATATAATAAAGACAGCTTTGCAACTAGTGTCTTCCAGGGAACCACCAGACAAGTCAGATAATGATAATTCACTGGAAATGACTCTGAAGCAACTCCGACTCCATTCTGTTCCCCATGTGTCTGTGACTTCTTGTTTTTCCTGTAATTATGTTCTTTTGGTTTTTAGCTACTACAGAACTGAAAAAGAGGACATGGGGAAAAAAGGGAGAAAGAAAGGAAGACATGGGAGTAGGGCAAATTAAGTTATATGAAGCTCACTGCTCTTCCCAAGATTCAGCTATTTTTCTTAAATAAATGCTCCTCACATTGCTGCAAGCATTTTGTTAATTTCCATAATCCTGAAAAACTTCATCCTGAGATTTTCCCCAGTTTTTTCATTGCTTTTAGAGGAGAGAAAATTCTGGAAGGTCATTACTCCACTGTTTTTTCTGTCTCCTAAATACTCCAGTATTGAGTATACAGCTTTTTAATAATCTGTGTGATGAAATAGAAGAACATATAGAAAAACACTTCTGCTGCATACTGAAGTATAGTGTTTGCCTCAAATAAAAACATTTGTGCAATTGTTTCAGTTAGAAAATGAACTAGCTGCTCTTTTCATAGAACACCATATTTATGTGACAAACTAACAGTGTTATACAGACATGAGTATTTGGCAGATATTTCCTTAAACATGAATTAAGTGAGCCTGTCATTTCAACAAAACTACTGACAGAAGTTGATCCCAATGATAAGTCTTAAACTTTCAAGCAAAAACAAAAATTTGGGAAAACTTGTATCTATAACTCTGTTTGATAGCTGTCCAGTACTTATATTTTTCTCATGAGACTGGCGATGATGTTAACAAATATAATTGTGTGGTATTAATAATGAAATGTGCCCATATTTAGAAGAGCTGCATAACTGCATAAATCAGCATTTTTTAGATAAGCAGTGCATGTTGTTAACAAAATCGTGGATGCAAGAAGATTCTTCCACAGTTTAAGATAGACCAATAGATTTTAATATAAAAAGCACAAAAAGTTCACAGATTTTATTTCAGATTTCACATTTCAACTAACCCTTAAGAAACTATCATTTATCAAGTTTTGCTATGAAAGAAGAATATCCACAATTAGCTGAAAAGTCTACTAAAAGAATCCTGTTTCTTCTCAGGGTGGTGGTATGTGCCACCTTGGGTATCTGCTAGTTCCTCTCTCTCGTCTACTGCCCCTCCCCCTATTCACCAGGGCATGCTCTCTCTCAAATAAAAAAATAAAATCTTTTCAAAAAATAAAATAAAAGAATTCTATTTCCAACTGTATATCTCTTTAAGGCCAGATTTTCTTCACATATTTCAACTAAAATATCATAACAGACTGAATACTGAAAGAAATACAATAGTTTAGCTATCTTCTATCAATCCAGACATTAAAGATATGTACAAATGTGTAAAACAGTGCCATTCTTCTCACACTTTTTTGGTTTTGGAAAATACAGTTATTTTTCATTAAAATATTTACATTAACATATGGGTTATTTTAAAGCAGTTAACACAAATAGTTTTAAAATTTGTGTTTGCATTTCTACTGTGATAAAGACCAAAAGTTATAACTCATCTGAATAAAAATTCTTTAAGGCCCTTAATAATATTTAAAAGGACAAAAAGGTCTTAAACTGAAGAGTTTTAGAATTGCTTATGCTAGGTTTTCTAAGATCAAAGCCCTAATCACAAACCAACTGGAAAATATAAAGGTGGCTACTATTCAGTATTTAATTCAGTTGCCCATGTTTAGTGCCAATATTTTTATGTGACCCATGCCCAAAATCTGCTCATCCATGCAGGCATGATGGTCAGAATTATTCTGCACAGAACCAGAAAAGCTGATCCTTTCTGTTTTGTGAATAGACCACGCTTCTCTATCTGATGGCTTTTGTGCAAGGCTATTACTCTACCTGGAAACCTCTCACACCCACTCTCTTCACAATTCTTATTTAGTCTTCAGATCTCAAATCAAATGTCACTATCTCAGAAAAAACTTCCCTGACCTATTCCTTCCAAAACTCTCCTCCAGATTTCACTAAAACCCCCTAATCTCCTTAATGAGTCCAAGCACATGTTTTCTTTCATTAGCACATATCACAATTTGTAATTATGTAGTTTTAGGATTTGATTAGTGCCTTTGTCTCCCTTAAACTTCAGCTTCACAAGGGAAGTTTTCTATTGAGCTTACTGTTTTGTCCTCAAAATGTATCACAGTGTTTGGCAGTATATATATACAGAATGATTCAATTATTTTCCAATATGAAAACCACGTGTTGAGGCAAGGAAGAATGCATTTTATTGATTGTCCCATCATTTTAAATAGTTTTTCAAATTACAAGCCATGAGTTAGGAGAGATCTGTTGAAAACAGTTTTTATTGTATGGCCCTCCAAGTAAAAAGATATCTTAGCAACACAATCATTCTGAAAGAAATTAGATTGCTTGATTTGTTGACACAGATGCCATTTCACAGAACTTTCTCCCAACTCATGCTTCTTAGTTTCCAAGCTTTTTAAAAAATAAAATACAAAAAAGACTTTTACTAATGGTTATGCTGAAGCTTTCTCTAAAAATATCTTTTATTAAATACAGGAGGAGATTGGATTCATGCTGTATTATTTCTTTTGGGACTAATGGTGCATTTTCCAACTTCAGAATTTGTTTTTAAGACCGCAAAAGTATCAGATTAAACGAATGTGGTGACTACCTCAGGACAGTAGTATTTTATTATATTTTCCTTCCAAGAATGTAACTGTTATAAATTACTACAGTTATTTATTCTTCACTTTACAATTTATTAACTGAGGGGGTCATATTTCATTCTTCTGCCATTTGAGTAACTTTTGTGTGTGTTTTTATGTAGCAGTGACAAATAGTTTTTCATTTGAGGGCTCTAGACTTTGGTCCTGTTTTAATTAGGAGACTTTTGAGATTTGGATGAAGGCAGCATATTGTCCTTTCAGATATCCAGGCAAAATTAGCAAGATCTGTCTAACCATAAGAGTTACAAACTGCCTTCAGATAATAAGTCTAGTATACTTTAATAGCACTGCTTTCAGAATTTACAGCCCTTACTGTAGAGTACTCAGTGTTGATGTTACTGCTAATCTCAAATGGTTTTGTTTTACACAGAAACAAATGGACATCAATGCTGCTATTCAAGCCTTGATTGAATCACATACTGCCTTACAGATGGAGGTAATATATCTGGCTTTATTTACATTGGCACTCTCAATATACAAATTAAACAGAAAGTTTTTTTCTGAGTCCAAAATGTGGCTTTATCTCAAAAACTGTACTTAAAACAGATTGAACATAATGAAACTATTTTTAAGGACAAAGTAGGCATTTTTTAATAAACAGAAATATATGCATGGGATGTTTTTTAAGGAAACCATTTTAAAAAAATGTAATACATTTAAGGAATTTTTAAATTAGGAATTAGATACTGTAGGAGAAAATGGTTAAATGAAGCCTAGCCACCTCTTAAAATAGGATCTATCATTGTTATTCATTTTTCTCATTTTAAACTCTATTCAGTGTTAATTTTCTTTAAAACATTATACTACACCACGCATAGTAATTGTTTAGTTTTATGTTAGCTTGCAAACTAGGCCATTAGAGTGAACTTAATCTCTTATTTAGGGTCAAGATTAATAAAATATATACATAGGCCTGTATTTACTTATAAACCGTTCTTTACACCCCTCTTCCAACTCATTGCATACAACAAGAATAAATTTTTCTTCTGCCTTGTTCCATGTTGATCATGAGGGTTGCATACTGGTGATGACTTCTCTATGCTTTTTTGCTGATTGATTCCTTCCATGACTTGGCAGAGCTACCAGAATACCGAAGTGACTTTAATTGACTACAGTGCAGAGATATTCAAAACCCTGAACTACCTTAGCAATTTACTGCACAGCATCAAGAATCCTCTTGGCACACGAGATAACCCAGCACGAATCTGTAAAGATTTGCTCAACTGTGAACACAAAGTATCAGATGGTAAGTTCTTGGCTTTTTTTTTTCCAACTCTGATGTCCAATTTCATCATTTCAGTGCATTTGAGATTTATAGTGTATTCATTTAGAATCATAATCATTTTGATAAAACCCTTGTAGAAGGCATTTATTGTTTTCAAAAAACAAATACTCTTAAGAGGGACATAATTCTGAAGTCAGAGTATCCTTTTCTGAGGGTTCATTAACAATGTCTTCTATACAGCCTTATTGATCCCCAACTTTTCCTACTCCACAGTAACTATATCACTTGCTTACCCTTTGTGCTTGGAACATATCACTTTCATGTTAAAAATTAAAATAGGAAGGACTGACCTTTGGGTTAACAGGAGTATCTGTCAGGTCTACCAGAAATGGAAACATGAAAAAAAATATGGTAGAACCCCTGCCACCACACCTCCTGAATTTATGGTTTTTACACAAAATGGAAATTAAATGTATCATTGCAGAGTCACTGGGTAGGAAGATGGTTTGGTATTCTTGGAATTTTTTTGTCCCTACACAGATAGCCCAAAATCCATTACCCAGAGGTGCAAAAATGAATTTAGAGTAGAAGCATCAAGGAAAAGTTTTAAAGCAAGTACAACAGCTATAATTACCTAATGAAAAGTAAGGGAACCCCATTTGCTACAATACATCATTTAATTTTAATTTCTATTTGGTCTGAGGTCAGGTGTACAATCAATATTAGTAGTTACCATTTTTTGCTAAAAATTCTATTCCCAACACAGTAACCTATATGCTGATTTGAAAAAAAAAATCATGTTATATCCTTCTGTAGGGTCATAGTAGTCCATATTTTCTTTAACTTATATACATATATGCCACATAACACACACACACTCTCATACATTCTTTTTTTCCCCCCCTTTTTTTTTAAAGATTTTTATCTATTTATTTGTTAGAGAGAGAGAGAGAGCAAGCACAGGCAGACAGAGAGGCAGGCAGAGGCAGAAGCAGACTCCCCGCCGAGCAAGGAGCCCGACGTGGGACTCGATCCCAGGACGCTGGGATCATGACCTGAGCTGAAGGCAGCTGCTTAACCAACTGAGCCACCCAGGCGTCCACTCTCATACATTCTTATCCAAGAACACATACTTCAACTAGAAGTACAAAGAAAATATTTATTTTATTTCTATTAATAAAATGCTTAACTTCTATAGATATTTCTTGCTCTAGATTACCACAAAAGCTAAACTAATATTTATAGTTACAGTTGGCTATAGTAATTCTAAGTTTGACTCTTTCCTATATTTGAAGGCATAGAACTGCAATTCTATAGAATTGAAAGGAATAAAGACATTTTAAGACATACAAATGACTGAAATCTAATTCAAGGTCTGCCTTCCTTGTAAGAAAAATAGCTAAGTGGTATGGATTGCAAGGTATCAGAAAGGTTTTAATGCCCAAAAGTATTTTCGTCACTAGGAGACAGTAAATGCTATAGAAAAACACAAAACAGCAGGGAAGGGGGTTACAAACAAGGGTAGAGTGGGGGTAATTTTAAATACAGCAGTTAAATAAGGCATGTCGGAGAACATGGCAATTGAGAAATGTCAGAAAGAGGTAAGAGGACAAGCAACAGGAAATCTAGGGAAAGAGCTTTCAGGGCAGAAAAAACACCTACAAATGCCCTGGGAGTGAGTGTCTTTAGTGTGTTCTAGGAGTTGCAAGAACACCAATGTGACTAGAAAAGAGTGCATAAAGGGAAAGTGCTAGAATATGAAGTCAGAAAGATATCCAAAACACAGATTATATAGGATCTTCTGAACTACACACAAGACTCCTGCTTTTGTTCTGAATAAGGTGGGAAGCCATTAGAAGTTTTTCTGGCAAAGAAATGATATGATTCGACTTAGATTTTTAAAATATTACTCTGGCTAATATATTACAAATAATAACGGAGACAGAGTAAAAGAAGCCACTGAGAAGGCCGTTGAAAAAATCCAGGTAAGAGATGATGATGGGTTGAACTAGAGTTGGTAGCAGAGGAAGTGATAAGAAATGATCAAGTCAAAAAAAAGAAGAAGAAGAAGAAATGATCAAGTCTTTGGCTATACTTTAAAGTAGAGCCAGCAGTTTTTGATGATATTTGGATATAGGTTAAGAGAGAAATAAATGGATAGAGGATGACTCTAACAAGGATTTTGACTAACAGATGGAAGTGTGAGTTGCTATATAGAGATGGAGAAGCGAGTTTTAGAGAAAAGATCAGGAGTTCAGTTTCAGATACAATTCATTTGAAATGTCTATTAAGTATCAAGTAAGAATGTCCAGGAGGTAGGTGGCTGTTAAAGAGAAATCCTGGCTAGGGGTAACAATTATGAATTCACTTGCATATAAATAGCATCCAATGCCTTATGACTGCTTAAGACTCCCTAAAGAGTAGGTGGAGAAAGAAAAGCGAAGAAGTCTAAACATCATGTCTTAGGGCTCTTCAATGTTTTGAGATCAGAGAAATGAGGAGGAACTAGCAAAGAAAGCTAAGAAGAAGCTATATCTGATAGGAAGAAAACTAGATGCATGTGGAGTGAAGAAAATATTTGCCTGAGGAGGAAGGGTTCGATGGGGCCCTTGTTGGGTAAAGTTAAGACTTAAAGAAGCTACTGGATTTTAGTAGCATGAAGTTCTATGATGACCTTCAGAAGAGCAGTTTAGAAGAATGGTAGTGGGGGCACCTGGGTGGCTCAGTGTGTTAGAGCCTCTGTCTTCAGCTCAGGGCATGATCCCAGGTCCTGGAATCAAGTCCCGAATTGGGCCCTCTGCTCAGCAGTGAGCCTGCTTTTCCCCCATCCCCCCACCTGCCTCTCTGCTTACTTATGATCTCTGTCTGCCAAATAAATAAATAAAATCTTTTAAAAAAGAAGAAGAATGGTAGTGGTTAAAACTTTATCAGATTTTAAGAGAAAATTGTAGAGCCAGAGGGTGTCCACTTCCAGTGATGAAGCAGGTAATTCAAATTGCCTGGCTAAATTGTTTTTAAATTTGTTTTTTAAGTTATAGGCATCAAATGGGTAACAGAATACTGAGAACATTTCAAGCCAACATTTTGAAGAAGACAGTGGAGAGATGAACATACTTAGAGCTGCTCTTGTCCTGCGTGTGTTCACAAACTAAATACTGCTTTTGGTGGCTTTATGGGGCTAAAAGTCAAAAGTTAGCATCTGTGGTCCACCAGGTGTGGGGATTTAGGCTTTCAATGGGCTTCATTCTAAGAGTAAACATAAACTGGAAGAAAAGAGACATTCATATAGATTGTAGCCTAGTTTCACATCATGAAGATAGCTCAGAATCTAAAGCTTTGAACTTGAACTAAGATGGTTTGAGATGGATAGAACCCCCACCCCATTCTGACGGAAACAAAAGTCTTCTATAAAATATACCACCATCCTAGGGCTCAAATTACTTCTACAAATCATTTCTCAAATATAGTGCCCAGCACACAATCAATGGCAATGAGGCATACTGGTTGATAAAACACCACAAATGAGAACTGACAGAAACAGCAAACAGAATTAGACTTAAAAGAAAAATAAGAGAGGAAGAATTTGAAACTGAAAGTATAATAGACAAGGTAAGCCTTATATAGGAACACAGTGTATTCACAATAATAACAAGGAAGGCAGAATATATGGGCACAAGACAAATAGGTAAATAGATGTAATAGTGGGAAGTTATAGAAGTTCCTTTCAGATTGCTTTGGTTGTCTCAGTGAAATTGAAAGGTTATTGTTCAAGAATAAAATGAAGGAATAGGTATAATAAAGTTGAGGGAAGAAGAAAAGGTTTTGAAAAATCAACTGGGAGAGTGACAGGGAAACATAGTATCATTTTCTGGAAGCCTTACAAACATTTGAATTTAAAGTGAGTCTAGTCAGCATAGTTGTGTTTTTATTTAGCCACATTTAGCTGTATAAATTCAGGCACAGATTAGGCACAAAATTGGACTTCTATAAGGTCAGGACTTTATAAGACAAGTACATTGAAGTGAGAGGTAGGGCAGGGATATTAAGGAAGTCTGCAAGGAAGTTATTATAGTAAAGGACTTAGGGTTTTTACTTGGGTAGGAAGGGAATTGAACATATGATCCACATATGATGAGGGATGAGGAAAAAGGTGGTAGTATCAATGGATATTAGGTCCTAATGGGAAAGAAGAATTTATTAGATAGACTCAGGACACCAGAGTGAATGAGCTTAAAAGAAAAGGGGTGAGATTATGACATAACTCTGGTTGTAGGTGATAGATAACAAAGGCTAGGATGTGGCCTGGGAAGTTAATGGTTAAAGTGAATGGGGCAGTCAGGAGAGCAGGGGAAGGATACGAGAACATTGACAGAAGAGTTCAGGGAACTGAGAGGCCAGGGTATGGGAAGTGCTAGCCATGAGAATTTAAAATCATCAAGAATTGGCTAATACATAGATTTTCTGAAAGTCATAGGCATCCAATGCTAAAATCTTCAAAGAAAGTGGATGACTGCAATGGGAAGGGGTAATGGATGACATAATGTAATGACACTAATTTTACCACAGAGTTTTAGGGAAAAAATAGAGAATGGAGGTGGCAATGAAGAGCAAGAAAAACACCTTCTGTACTACAAGCACAATGCTAATAAAGGCTGTGGTAGAGCTTGAAAGGACTGCAAGGGAAGCACTCTCCTCGTGGGAGAGCCAGTTTTGAGTTAGAACATTTATGCCTGCAAAAGATATATTATGGGGGCGCCTGGGTGGCTCAGTGGGTTAAAGCCTCTGCCTTCCGCTCAGGTCATGATCTCAGGGTCCCCGCATGGGGCTCTCTGCTCTGCAGGGAACCTGCTTCCTCCCTCTCTCTCTGCCTGCCTCTCTGCCTACTTGTGATCTCTGTCTGTCAAATAAATAAATAAAATCTTTAAAAAAAAAGATATATTATGGTATAGTGCTTTATTAATAGCTTGGCATATCCTGAAAGCAATTAGAAAGTCCCTACCAGGTCACCATTGTACAACATAATGCTTGAATTCAAAGAATTCTACCCCATAAAACAACGGGAGTGTGCTTGATGGAAAACTCTTTATAAGGAATTTATTAGCTTATTTTATTAATAAAATGAATTTATTACTTATGATAATAGAAGGAAACTTTTCATGGAAGAGAAGAGGTAGTAGTGAAGATAATGTTTTTACCCCCACTAGATAATATTGGAAGCCTGCATTAGATCCTGGTAAAAAATCTGGTACTCATTTCTATAAACTTTACAAAATGTCCAAAATTTTAAGGGAAGGGGACAAAAAGGGACCAGATCGGATTTCTTTTGCCCCTTTCTTCCATATCACAGGAGATCAGTGGTTCTTCAAGTGTCCCTGGACCAGAATGAGATCCTGTTGAAATACAGATTCTCAAGCCCCAACTTAATGAATCAGCAACTCTGGGGATGGTTTTAACAGATGGTTAAATTGCTCTCTGTGTTTTAACAGATGGTTCTAATGCCACCAAAATTTGAAAACACTGCAGGAGAGGACAGTTCCTACTTTTGGAGCCACCAACTTAACAAGTATTTGTTTTGAAGGATTAGTAGAATAGTAGAGGAAAGAAGAGTTGAGGATGTTTTGGAAGTCTAAAATAATGGGCCAGAGAGGAAGCCCAGCATGAGGTAGAAGAATCTTTCCAATAGGGTAAGGATGGAACGGACAAGGATAGAAATGACATTTGCCAAATACTGTTTGACTGTCTTGCCTTTTTAATGCAAAAAAGCAGGGCTATCTCATTAAAAAATTCTTAGTCTTTGCTTTTAGAATAAGGTGCTACTTCAATATTCTGGGCCTGTTATTTCAGAATTAAGATACTAGGTCAACACTTTTTCAGCCTGAGTATTTCCTGTAGGCTGACTTTAAGACTCCATTTGATTCTGCTGGGCATTCGGTGAAGACAAAGGTTGGCAGGCTTACACTGGCTAAAGATGATCTTACTCATCAGGCGCCTGGGTGTCTCAGTGGGTTAAGCCTCTGCCTTTGGCTCAGGTCATGATCTCAGGGTCCTGGGATCGAGTCCCGCATCACGCTCTCTGCTCATTGAGGAGCCTGCTTCCTTCTCTCTCTCTCTCTGCCTGCCTCTCTGACTACTTGTGATCTCTCTGTCAAATAAATAAATAAATCTTAAAATATCTTTATGTTTTATAATAAATTAATAGGAAAATACTGGATTGATCCAAATCTCGGATGTCCTTCAGATGCCATTGAGGTCTTCTGCAATTTCAGTGCTGGTGGTCAGACATGTTTATCTCCTGTTTCTGTAGCAAAGGTATGTATTGATTATAGAATATATGCCTATACTTGCCGAGTATCAGTGAGCATGACTTTTTAAAATGTTACTTTAAATAATTATGATTTTTATGAATGGAAGTAAGATATCCTTATCTACCATATATAGGAAAGAAAAATTTTTTTTTGTTTTTAAAAAATAATTCTAAGAGGGGCACCTGGGTGGCTCAGTGGGTTACAGCCTCTGCCTTCCGCTCAGGTCATGATCCCAGGGTCCTGGGATGGAGCCCCGCATCAGGCTCTCTGCTCAGTGGGGAGCCTGCTTCCTCCTCTCTCTCTCTCTCTCTCTGCCTGCCTCTCTGCCTACTGTGATCTCTGTCTGTCAAATAAATAAATAAATAATCTTTTTTAAAAAATAAAAATAAAAAATAATTCCAAGAGAATCTTGATATTTTGATTGTGTATTTTATGATTGGCATGTCCTGGCTTATTCTACTGATTATGCTTGTTTTTTACTTTCCTTTTTAAAATGTTGTGGGAGGGCATACCTGGTTGGCTCAGGTTTGGGCTCAGGTTGTGATATCAAGGAGTCTGCGTGAGATTCTCTCTCTCCCTCTCCCTCTGCCCCTCCCTGCCCCTCCAGCCCCTCCCAATTCATGCTGTCTCTAAAACAAAAAATGTGCAACAAATGTTTTTATGCATATATGTACATTAGAAAATCCCCCAAATAGCTGCAATGTTTGTAATTAGTAACCAGTTACCTAAAGATTTTCTGAAAATCACATCATTAGAAGAGGAATTTTGCCACAAAGCTTGCTATTTTTGATGATGTGGCACAAAGAACCTTCCTTCAATTGATGTTTAAACATTCATTGAATATTTTTTTTAAAGATTTTATTTATTTATTTGACAGACAGAGATCACAAGTAGGCAGAGAGGCAGGCAGAGAGAGAGGAAGGAAGCAGGCTCCCTGCGGAGCAGAGAGCCTGATGCGGGGCTCAATCCCAGAACCCTGGGATCACAACCCGAGGCGAAAGCAGAGGCTTTAACCCACTGAGCCACCCAGGCGCCCCTTGAATATTTTTTAAAACTCCTTTCAAGTATAATAACATGAAGGAAAGTTAGTTTGGTATGATACTGGAATTACAACAAGCATTTATGAAACCTATAGCTTAGCTCTACCTATAACATCCTGAAGAAATCAAAACTGCATTTCTTTCTTTTTCTGGTTAAACCTGTTTGGTATTATTACCAAGGACTTATTTCTCATCGACAAAGAACTGATACACCTGCCCCTTGTATATTTAGTCCATCATAAAGAGGCAGCAGCTAAAATATGCAGTCTGTTCATCTCTCTAGCTGCTGATTGTTTCACAGCCCTTTTCTAAAATATCCCTCTTCATTAAGGGTGTTTCTCAAGTTCATCACAGTAGGCATTCACCATTATTAGTCTCAAACCACAGGCAGCAAAGAGTCTTCCATTCCTAAGGAATGCATGTTCCTCTCAGGAAGATCAGCGTGATAGTCTTACTTCCAAAATATCTGCATGATCATCCTCATTCCCCTGGATTTGGCCCAGGATTTTTATTTGGATTATCATAGAAGACAAATGAGGACTAGGAGGCATGTACAAAGGAGATAGGAACCGTGAAGTTGTTGCACTCCAATTCCTTCCTTCACTGAATCAACTCTCCTATCTCTCCTATCCATAAACTCAACCTGAGAAAGACTGGGCAGGTAGTAGAAAGAATGGTAGACTTGGAATCAGGGACCTGGGTTCTAGTCTCTACCCCTCTACTAATCTGGCAAATGATGCTCTGAGCCACCAAATATCCTACTCTGTGCCAGGCACTGTGTTGGGTAAGTGACATTTGGCCCCTTAAACCCTTACAACAGTCCTGCCATGTCAGTGTCATACTCCACTTCACCAACAAAGACACTAAGGCTCAGAAAAATTAAATAGTTTGCAAGTTTGTGATTCTCAGCTGTAAAATAAAGGAACCTGAACTACTTAAATTCTAATGTTCCTTATGATGATCTTTCCATGTTTTCATCCTCATTGACCTTCTTTTGCCTTTCTTCTCTTTTCCTTTTACTTTTTTTGTGGCTGTCTTTTTTTTCCCTCTGATACGTCATAACTGATATTTTTCTAATTTTATGTTTGGAAATCAATATAAATTCCTTGTCGAAACCACTTTCATTTACTTATGTTAGGACCATACACCTGCTTGAAGAATAATAAAATAATAATAATGTCAAAAGCTATAGAAAAATCTACTTCCTTTTCCAAGCCTAGGAAATCTTCAGTCAGACCTCTGTGCTCCAATTTTGCCCTGTATTGTTGACTTTATTATCAGTTCTTGTTCATGCCTTCATTCATTTCAAAAAATATTTGTTGATGACTCCACTCTATGGCTGGAACTACATTAGGGGCTGGCAACACAAAGAATAAGATTCTATCCTTGTCTTTAAAGGCTCTCATAGTTAAAACTACTCAACAAGGCATTATTACAACTTGTAACTTATCTTTGGAAACTCAAAAAAAGATCTTCAAAGGAAATTATAGACAATTTCAGATTTTTGTGGAAGAAATTATTAAAGAATTAACAACAAATAACTAATGCATTTTAGATAACATGAAAATTACCTTGCTTTTTTTGTCATGTCTAGTAGCCTCATGTTATGCTGAAGCCAGCTCATACAGACTCAGGAGACCCTATTGCTAACACCGCTTTCCAACTCTATGTTCAGTGATACCACCATGATTGCCTGAAGTAGCCATAGTAGGAGTGGTTACACCATGGAAACTGGAAAATGCTGTAAATCAGCGATTACCACCCACTCTACCCCAGCAAGAGCCAGTGTTTAAGCATTTATCAGCACACTGTTGACTGGAAGTTAAATGCCAAGGAAAGGGACTTTCTCAGGTCTTCATTTCAAGGACTTTCCTCAGGTTCCCCCAAATTATAAGTTGTTCAATTGCCACATCTAATAACCTGTATATTATTTCTATGACATTAGTTGGAGTTTGGAGTTGGAAAAGTCCAGATGAACTTCCTTCATTTACTGAGCTCAGAAGCCACCCATATCATCACCATTCACTGTCTAAACATGCCAGTGTGGACAAGAGCTCAGCCAAATGGCTCAGGATTGTCTATTGGCTTCAAGGGATGGAATGGCCAGATTTTTGAAGAAAACACTCTACTTGAACCTAAGGTGCTTTCAGATGACTGCAAGGTAAGGGATGGCAACTTTTAGAATTGTTCAATATAACTAACATAAAACTGAAAAGGCCATAAAATTAAAATAATGGGGATAAGACTTTAATTGCAAACTGAAGATCCAGAGGGTAATAAGTTTTAAGGTGCCCTATTTGTAATAACATTACATTTTTCAGAATCAATAGTTTGCTTATATCGCATCTTGTCAACATCTGTCATACCCACTGGTCATCCGTAGATTTTTATATGCAAAACAGATGTTAATACATAAATCTAATTCTTTTTTTTTTTAGATTTTATTTATTTATTTGACAGAGATCACAAGTAGGCAGAGAGGCAGGCAGAGAGGAGGAAGCAGGCTCCCTGCTGAGCAGAGAGCCCGATGCGGGGCTCAATCCCAGGACCCTGGGATCATGACCTGAGCTGAAGGCAGAGGCTTTAACCCACTAA